>CANXYC011012416.1:0-16373 GCA_948193065.1 Aleurites moluccanus | reverse complement strand
TATATATATATATATATATATATATATAGAAAATAATATAATTGTTACATCACTAGAATGATGTGATAAAGAAAAATGGATTTAATTAATTATAGAGGATTTATCTAATTAGTGATTGGATGCAAATTAATTAACTTAGTTTACAAATTGGAAATAAAATGAATTTTCTATCTTTATTTTTTAGCATGACCCGTAGCTTTCTTTCCTCCCATTCTTTTCCATTTCTTCTTCAATTAACTACTAGATTCCAATGAATTAAACTACAATTAAGATACCAAATTAAAACTCCATTTCTCTAGTTTTCCATATGGTAATTGGAGTAGATTTACAAAGCTTGGCTTGAGAGGACTAATTCCATTTATTCAAAATGTTCATTAAGTTAAAAAATCTAACTTTATGTTTTTAATTCATTTAATTAATTTTAATGTTAGATTAGGTAGTCTATTAGGCTAATTCAGTATTAATGTTGATTATTGATGAGTTTTAAGTTATGAATTATGATATAGAAATTCTGAAATTTGGGGGATTGTAGAGAAATATTTAGTAAGCTAAATTGTGTTAGAAAATCAGAAATTTATGGCACAAATTTCGAAACTTTAGAGAAAGATTTTGGAAAAACTTAAAATATAAAAGTTGTAGATTTATATCCTAATTAATTTTTTCTAAAAAATCTCTGCAAAATATTAAGTAACTTAAGAGATATATGGTCTTGAGTGCTACTAACTCAGAACCAGATTAAGAACTAGACTCAGAATTATGCAACTTTGAATCCTCTTAATTTGAAACCTTTACTCTATGAATTAGAACAACCTCAAAACATGAAAGTTGTTCATTTGCATCTTATATAAAATCCTGTAAAAACAGAATGGGATTTGGATATGTATAGAATGAGTTGCAATAGAAACAGTAGAGCCTGCCAGATTGATTTTTCAGGGTAGTTGGCATAATTGCAAGATGAGGTTTGAAAATTCACTATAAATTCTATAGAACTTAGAATGATATAATTTTTATGTTAGAGTTATATATGTTTAGTTTCATTAGAAAGAAGAATCAGAGTAATTGGATTAGTAAAACTCAAAATATGTTAAAGGAAGTCAAAGCTACAAGAAATGAAAAGCATAAAGAAAAACATAAAAGAATAAGGGAATTTTAAGGCAATGTATTTATCAAGTTTATTTCATGCAAGTTAAGTATAAATGAAAATCTAAATTAAATTTTTATATATTATAGCTTCCAAGAGGAAAGACAAAGACAAAGATGAGGGGGAGCCACATGATCACCCCTATTGTCTATGTTGAGTAGAGAAGGAAGTCTATTTTGGTTCTTTTTGTTTTCAAGGTGAGTAACATATAAATACCTTTCTTTAATAGAACTTACATTGTTTATCCATATTTCAAGTTCATTGATTATGCCATGATCCTTCCTTATAAGTCTCATATACATTGTTATTGATATTTATTATTTCCTAATTAATCAATTGAACCTTACTAAGCCATTATCTTGGCATATGTGAAATATGACTTTTTTTATTATATTTTTGAATATTGACCAACCATTGTTATATGATAAATGGCTTTTATTACATTGTAACCATATTAGCCATTGGAATCAATTGAACCCCTTGATTTGAATATAAAACTTGCTATACTTATTTGTCTATTATTAATTCTTGGAAAGTTCATTGTGAAACCAAACCTTAATATTTGATTCTCCAATGCCTATGCCAGCACCAGTTCCACCACCACCTGTTGTACCTCCACCAGTTATTGCTCCACCTGCAGAGCCAGTTGCACACCGAGAGGTCAGAAGGGGTCTCGATGAAGAGGGCATTTCGATGTATAATTTTCTAAAGCTGGGATTGCTTAAGTTTAAAAGTGAGCAGGGAGATGAGCCTACTAGATTCTTATCACAGGTTGAGAAGGTAGTCCAGAGATTACCCTGTTCAGAGGCTCGAGCTATTGAGTTGGTGGGATTATTATTGATAGACAGAGCTTGCGATTGGTTTGAGAGGCACATAGAGATCAGATTGTATGGTGATGATCTGCCTACTTGGACAAAATTCAAGTAGTCTATGATTGATGAGTTTCTCACTGAAGGAGAAAAAGATAGGAGGATGATATAGTTTGAGAGGTTAGAGTAGGGCAACATGACTGTACCAGAGTATGCAAAGGAATTTATGAGGCTAGTGAAGTATGCTTGACAGATTGTGCCTAATGAAGCTATTGAGATTAATAGGTTTAGACGGGGACTGCATGCCTCTTTGCATAATTCCCTCATATCAATAGATTTTACATCCTTGACCAAGATCATTGATAAGGCTACTCAAATGGAATTGAAATACAAAGAAGAAAGAGCAGTAAGAGAACAAATAAGAAAGGGTAGTAGCAGAGGTCAGGGTGGACAGAGGAGAGCAGGGGGGAGGATAAAACTCCCAGAGTAGGCCTGCAGAGAGTGGCTATAGGCCTGTACAGAGCCAATCAGTGGCTAGTACTGCAGGGGGACAGACGAGATCTATAGCTACATCTTCAGCCCCGAGAGTGTCTGCCGGTGTATCTAGAGCAGAGCAAACCAGTCAGACTTATCTTGCTTGCCAGCATTTTGGTAAAAGACATGGTGGTACATGTAGATGGTTGAGTGGGGTTTGTATTAAATATGGGCAGAAAGGTCATTTCATCAAGGATTGTCCCCAGATGAGAGGTCAATATACTACCTCCCCAGGGTCACAACCTACAATACGGCAGGGTCAGCAAGGTAATATAGGCCAGGGAGGTAGAGGCCGAGGCCAGGGTACTACCACTGCGTTAGTGCAGCCACCAGCTGGCAAAGGTCAGGGAAGAGTTTTTGCCCTGAATCGCCAGGAAGCGCAGACTTCGAATACTACTGTGAAAGGTACACTTCTGATTCAAAACCATTTGGCTGCAGTATTATTTGATTCTAGCACTACCCATTCATTTGTATCTTCTATATTTGCAAAGAATTTAGGTAAGGGTAGTAGACAAATAGAGATACCATTAGAGGTTTCTACGCCTTTAGGTAAAACTGTTAATGTGGATAGAGAATATGACATGTGTATAGTAGAAATTGAGGATAGAAAACTTCCAGTGACCTTAGTAGAGTTGCCTGTGTTGGAGATAGATGTAATTTTAGGTATGGATTAGTTGTCTTAGCATCGTGCCTCCATTGATTGTTATGGGAAAAGAGTAGAATTCAGACCAGAGGGGCAACCTAGTTTTGTATATCAAGGTGAAAGGCATGGTATCTCGACGAGCCTTATTTTTATTATAAGAGCTAGACAGCTTCTCCGAAAGGGATGTTAGGGTTATTTGGCCCATGTAATTGATACCCAGATAATTATGAAAGGGGTAAATCAGATTTCGATGGTGAATGAATATCTGGATGTGTTTTCGAAAGATTTACCTGGATTGCCACCCGAAAGGGAAATTGAGTTTGAAATTGAGGTTCTTTCGGGAACTAATCCTATCTCTATTCCTCTATATAGAATGCCACCAACTGAATTGAAGGAGTTAAAGGTACAGTTGTAATAGTTGCTTAAAAACGTCTTTATCCGGCCTAGTAGTTCACCTTAGGGTGCGCCGGTGTTATTTGTGAAAAAGAAAGATGACACATTACGGATGTGTATCGACTATGGCAATTAAACAAGGTGACTATCAAGAATAAATATCCTTTGCTAAGGATTGTTGATCTATTTGATCAGTTGTAAGGTGATGGTTATTTTTCAAAGATAGATCTTTGATCGGGTTATCATCAGTTAAGAATCCGAAAAGAAGATGTGTCGAAGACAACTTTTCGGACTAGATACGGGCATTATGAATTCTTAGTGTTACCATTTAGGTTGAAAAATGCTCCTGCTGTATTTATGGATCTTATGAATAAGGTATTCAAGCCATTCTTGGATAAATTTGTCATTATTTTTCTTGATGACATCCTTATCTATTCCAGAAGTCTGGATGAACATGAAGAACATCTGAGAATGGTGTTGCAGACTCTTCGAGAGCATCGATTGTATGCCAAATTCTCAAAATATGAATTTTGGCTATCAGAGTTGTGTTTTTTGGATCATGTTATCAGTAGTGAAGGAATTAAAGTTGATCCTAAGAAAGTAGAAGCAGTTGCTGAATGGCCGAGGCCAACTAATGTGACAGAGATTCGTAGTTTTCTGGGTATGTCTGGGTATTACCGTCGTTTTGTGAAGGATTTCTCCAGAATAGCTGCTCCATTAACTAGATTAACCCTGAAGCAAGTCAGATTTCAATGGGATGATGCCTGTGAAGAAAGCTTTCAGAAGCTGAAGACTTGTCTTACTATAGCTCCAATATTAGCATTACCATCGGGCACCGGTGGGTTCACTATTTATTGTGATGCTTTATGAGTGGGACTTGAATACATATTAATGCAGCATGGAAAAGTGATTGCTTATGCATCCAGACAATTGAAGAGTCATGAAGTGAATTATCCCACGCATGACTTAGAAATGGCAGCAGTAGTCTTTGCTTTGAAAATTTGGAGGCATTACTTGTATGGTGAGAAATGTGAAATTTTCACAGATCATAAAAGCTTTCAATACATTTTGAAGCATAAAGATTTGAATCTACGACAGAGGCAATGGATTGAATTGGTGAAAGATTATGATTGCCAGATCCTCTATCACTCCGGTAAAGCAAATGTAGTGGCAGATGCTCTAAGCCGGAAGTCAATGGGCAGTTTATCATATATAGCTGTAAAAAGGAGACCATTGATCAAACGGTCGAAAGAATTATTTCATATGGGGATTCAGTTTGAAGTCATTGATTCACAAGTTGTATTTGCGCATTTTCAAGTGAGGCCAAAGTTGATTGATGAAATAGAAGCCTCATAGAACAAAGACCCATATCTAGTGAAATTAAAAAAAGGAATAGAGAAAGGCAAAGATGAAATGGCAACGGGGAAAACTTCTAATTTTCGATTAGAAAAGGGGGTGTTGAAATTGAAAAATCGATGGTGTGTACCTGATGTGAATAATCTCAAAGAGAGAGTTATGCAAGAGATTCATCATGCTCTTTATAGTATACATCCTAGAGCAACATAGATGTATCATGATTTGAAAAGCCATTATTGATGGCCAGGGTTAAAAGGAGATGTTGCTAAGTATGTGTCTACTTGCTTAGCTTGCCAGCAGGTGAAATTTGAGCATAAGAAGTCTTCAGGGTTATTACAGGAAATTGAATTGGCAAAGTGGAAGTGGGAACAGGTGACTATGGATTTCGTGGTTGGTTTACCACGGACTGTAAAGAGATATGATTCTATCTGGGTTATAGTTGATCGGCTTATGAAATCAGCCCATTTTTTTGAAGTAAAAATAACTTATTCAGCAGATCAGTATGCCAAGCTATATATTGACAAGATAGTGAGATTGCATGGAATGCCATTATCCATCATTTCAGATAGACGTACTCAATTCACTCCTCGGTTCTAGCATAAATTTTAAGAGGCCCTCGGTATACAGTTAAATTTCAGAACTGCTTTTCATCCCCAAACAGATGGGCAGATGTAGAGAACCATCCAGACATTAGAAGACATGTTAAGGTTATGTGTTCTGAATTTTGGAGGTAGTTGAGATAGATATTTACCTCTGGTGGAATTCGCTTACAATAATAGTTATCATTCCATTATCGGTATGGCACCATATGAAGCATTATATGGTATAAAATGTCGCTCACCAGTGTGTTGGAAAGAACATGGAGAAAAGGCAATTGAAGGCCCTGAATTGATCCAGGAAACCATTGAGAAGGTGCCAATTATTAGAGAGCGACTGAAAACTGCTTTCAGTCGACAAAAAAGCTATGTGGATCCGAAAAGGAAAGATGTACAGTTTTCTATCAGTGACCACATGTTTCTTAAAACTTCTCCAATTAAAGGGGTAATGAGATTTGAAAAAAAGGAAAAATTGTCACCTAGATATTTGGGATCATTTGAGGTACTTAATAAAGTGGGTAATGTGTCCTATCGCTTAGCTCTTCCTCCGAGCTTAAGCCATGTGCATCCAGTTTTCCATGTTTCTATGTTACGGAAGTATCTACTGGATTCATCACATATACTCCAATCACAAGTAATAGATGTGGATGAGAATTTGTCTTATGAGGAGTTTCCAGAGAAAATTATTGACAGACAAGTCAGACAATTGCGGAATAAGGAGATTCCCATGATAAAGGTGCAATGGAGAAACCATACTGTCGAGGAGTACACTTGGGAAACGGAGGCGAGCATGCAACAGAAGTACCCACATCTATTTTCATCCTGAGGTTAGTATAATTTGAAAATTCGAGAACGAATTTTTCTGTAGGAGGATAGAATGTAATGACCTAAAAAAATTAAATTAATTATAATTTATCAAATAGATATTGTTAAATGGAAAAAGAATAATTAAAGGAAATTAAAGATGACATTTTCTGAATTTTAACCCAGTTAGATAGAGATAGAGACTGTGAAATTATATTAACACTATAATGAGTATAATATTAATTTAAATAATGGGAATTAAAATAAATTAGAGGCTAGATTATTTATTTGAGGTAGAATTCAAATGTATAAAAATAGTTAAAAAGTAAAATAAATTAATTTGTGCTAGATTTTTTGGTGGGACCCTAATTTGACTTTGTAATACAAGATAAAATGTATAAAAAAAATAAAAAAATGTATAAAATTGAGCATGATGAGCCGATCATTTGGAAGTAAAATGGCCAAGTATATCGAGCAAAATTTGATACTTATTATCTTCAAAATTATTGCTCCAAGTGGAGTGTTTTCTAGCCAAGTAAAATATATACATATATATATAAAATAATATAATTGTTGCATCACTAGAATGATGTGATAAAGAGAAATGGATTTAATTAATTATAGAGGATTTATCTAATTAGTGATTGGATGCAAATTAATTAACTTAATTTATAAATTGGAAAGAAAATAATTTTTCTATCTTTATTTTTTAGCATGACCTGTAGCTTTCTTTCTTTCCACACTTTTCCATCTCTTCTTCAATTATCTACTAGATTCCTATAAATTAAACCACAATTAAGATATCAAATTAAAGCTCCATCTCTCTAATTTTTCATATGGTAATTGGAGTGGATTTACAAAGCTTGGTTTGAGAGGACTAATTCCATTTATTCAAAGTGTTTATTAAGGTAAAAAAAATCTAACTTTATGTTTTTAATTCATTTAATTAATTTTAATATTAGATTAGATAGTCTATTAGGCTAATTAAGTGTTAATGTTGATTGTTGGTGAGTTTTAAGTATGAATTATGATATATAAATTCTGAAATTTGGGGGATTGTAGAGAAATGTTTAGTAAGCTAAATTGAGTTAGGAAATTAGAAATTTGTAGCACAAATTCCAAAATCTTAGATAAAGATTTTGGAAAAACTTAAAACATAAAAGTTGTAGATTTATATCTTAATTAAGTTTTCCTAAAAAATCTCTGCAAAATATTAAGTAACTTAAGAGATATATGGTCTTGAGTGCTACTGACTCAGAACCAGATTCAGAACTAGACTCAAAATTATGCAACCCTGAATCCTCTAAATTTGAAATCCTCACTCTCTGAATTAGAACAACCTCAAACGATGAAAGTTGTTCCTTTTCATCTTATATAAAATCTTGTAAAAGCATAATAGGATTTGGATATGTATAGAATGAGTTGCAATAGAAATAGTAGAGCCTGCCGGATTGATTTTTCAAGGTAGTTGGTAGAACTATAGGGTTTAAAAATTCACTATAAATTCTATAGAACTCATAATGACCTAATTTTTGGATATGTTAGATTTATATATATATATATATAGTTTCATTATAAAGAAGAATCAGATTAATTGGATTAGTAAAACTCAAAATATGTTAAAAGAAGGCATAACTGCCAGAAATGAAAAACATAAAAAAAAAACATAAAAGACTAAGGAAATTTTAAGGCAATGTATTTGTCAAGTTTATTTCATGCAAGTTAAGTATAAATGAAAATCTAAATTAAACCTTTATGTATTATAGCTTCCAAGAGGCAAAGGAAAGACAAAGATGAGGGGTAGCCACATGATCACCCCTATTGTCTATGTTGAGTAGAGAAGGAAGTCTATTTTGGTTCTTTTTGTTTTCATGGTGAGTAACATATAAATACCTTTCTTTAATAGAACCTATATTGTTCATCCATATTTCAAGTTAATTGATTATGCCATGATTATACCTTATAAGCCTCATATACATTGTTATTGCTATTTATTATTTTCTAATTATCAATTGAACCTTACTAAGCCATTATCTTGGCATATGTGAAATATGATTTTCTTGATTATATTTTTGAATATTGACCAACCGTTGTTATATGATAAATGGCTTTTATCACATTGTAACTATATTAGCCATTGGAATCAATTAAACCCCTTGATTTGAATATAAAACTTACTATACTTATTTGTCTATTATTAATTCTTGGAAAGTTCATTGTGAAACCAAACCTTAATATTTGATTCTCCAATGCCATGTTCATTGCCTACGATCTTTATTGATGAGAACCTATTATTGATTATTGATTTTAATACACCCTATATATGATCAATGACAGACTACTCTCCCGATGGAGTAGTAAATCTTACATCGGGCATTGTGCACAATGTTTCATATGATCCTCAACTGGTGAGGGGTGGTCCCAGCAATGCGGTCTGATCAACCGTATGACTTTCATGAGACATGCTATCAGGATATGTAGCCTCTGTCTACTTATGAGGATTTTTTTATCTGTCATTGCTATATGAGCATTTGGCTCAACATATTGATATATGAGCTATTGGCTTATTATGATGTTATTGGAGCATTTGGCTCAACTTACATGATTGATATAAGTTCTATATGATTAATTTCCTTTATGTTCTATTGTTTCATTGAGTACCCTTACTGAATTCCAATGGCTATATCTTTATTTATTTAGGAGACATATTCATTGATATTTATATTATTCACGTATTGATGGCCATTTGTTCTTTCCATACTTTTAACCTCACCAGGGAGGTGTCTATATGTTATTCACTGAGTATAATCTCACATTTTAGTGGTTTATAATTTTTCAAGTTTCAGTAGATAGCTGCGGTTCCAGCCACATTCTTCTCTAGTGCTGGAAACCCCTATAGTTTATGTATATTCCTTTCTATGGTTTATGTTTAATTAGTGCTCCATGGTTAAAGATGTTAGTATCAGTATATGTTATATGTAAATTATAAATAGTTCTAACTCAGTGTAAAATACATTATGGTATACTTAGTGGATGATATATGATTATGATTTGAAAGGTAGTGAGGTGTTGTGAAAGTTATTTGAATTGTGGTGGATTCGGGGAATAAGAATGGATGAATAGAAGTGTTATTTCTTCTGCAGGTTGTATAATTGATATAATAGAAGAGAGGAATATAAGTCTCGGGTTTAAGTATGAATATTCAGAGAAGTTATGGCGAAATTTCTATAAAATGTATGCATTGGGTTCTACGGGTTTAGAGGGCCTTATGCTTACCTATACCCTAAGATCTTCGCATTCCCTGAAGAGAGGGATGTGACATAAACTCAATGGAATTGCACACCAAATGCTTAACTCATAGGTAATATAGAAGAAAAGTCAAATACTATTAAAATGCTCAAGGTTGAATAATCACTCTGAATAGAAAGATCAATTAGGATCAATAAGTGAATGAAAACTCATAGCATATAAATATAACAAATATAAAGGGTCTCGTAAATATGTAACTCATTAATCTCATCAATAGAACATAAGGTGGACTTGACCTTATGACTAGGACTTTACCCTTTCCTAACAAGGGTTACAATAGTTATTTTGCATAATGCCGATGGTTTTCCCCTCACTACTTCATCGGAATAGTATCTCTGCTATATGAACATGTAAAATAGATAGATAAAACTCATATAGATGCCAAATGGCCAATGGAAACATTATAGTACAATCAAGTAATTAATGAACTTTTTGGCTTCACATTAGACAATCATTGGCTCGATACATCATTAAACAAGTGTTAGGATCATCATATCATAGGCCAAATTTTATGAATCACAAATTTATCTTAGGTACAAAACATGTCAAAAATAGTCAATCGCGCTGGCGACATGACCAGTCACCTGCGTTGTCGAAATTGGTGGCAAATGGTAAGATTGAAGAAAATGTACAGGGCCTTTCATCGAACACTTGGTGTGCAACATTCAATCACCATTTTGGGAGGGTTAAAGGGTAAGTTTAATAAAATATGAGTTTCATATATTAAGTCAATACAATACTCAATTCAGGGGACATTTCAAATCAAGTAACAATCCAATGTAAATGGATCAAATTGAGGTTTGAAATCAAATGAAAATCAATGGAAAATGAAAGTGGATATTTCGGCCAAGCAAGGTTCAATGTCCAAATCAATTTCTTAATTCAATAACAAGGTATATTAATGCATAATATATATATATATAAGACTCACCAGAACTGTCTATTCGATCAAAATCACAACAGAACTTCTATTTGTTCAAAGTGGTGGGGCCCTAAGCACTTTTTCCTCTTTCTTTTATTCTACATCACATTTTCCACTAACTTTAGCTTCAAATGGATACAAACTAATATATTCTAATATTAATTGAAATTATAGAACTCAAACATGGAAATTAAGTTTTGGCATAAACTTAAAATTAGGGTTTTTCTATCCAATTTCATTCAATCTTGCAATCTTTCTTCCAATTCACTTATTTAATCATATGTACATCTAAAATAGATAGAAAGGATGAAGAAATAACAATTTTACCTAATTTCCTTAGAATGGCCGAAAACCCTAGCTTGTTCTTCCTTCAATTTTTCTTGTTTTTCTTTGACAATTCGATGTTAGGTAGGCTTAATTTGATGTTTAATCAACTTTTTTTTTGATTTCCTTCACAAATTTTGGAAGAAATTTGAGAGAATTTAAAGAAGTGGAATTCGGCTAAAGGAAGGTGTAACACCCCAGCAGACAGAATAGTAGACAATATACAGTGAGTAAATAGTATGGATATATTGGAATATAGTAACGGATATGATATTGACTTAGGCATGAATAGGCTCAATCGATTACTGAAATATATAGAGAATGGTAGAGTGTAATACTCATGAATTTTTAACCTCAGTTGGGTCACTTTGGTGACACTGTCCCGGAAAATATCAATGTTAATTATACTGCTCGGGGAAATAACAGTCTGACTAATTTAAGAATTTCTGACCCAGATTTGGGGGGATTAAGTTAGTTAATTTTATGTGAAATTATGGTGAAAAGAAAGAATTGAAAAGCCTTTAGGAATAATGAGATTTTAAAGAGTGGCAAAATTGTAATTTATGGCAATTTTGGGGGCAATTTTGAAAATCCACTATCTGGGATCCAGAATTGACCCAAAATCATTTTTAATAAAGAGAGCAATTCAAAATGAGCATTTTTATTTTCCACAGTAAAGGTTAATTATTAATAAAATTAACAAAATAAATTATATAAGTCAATCGGGTAAAAGTGCGATTAAGGAAAGTATAAAGCCTTATTTGCAAAATTTAAAAATTTGGCTTATAAAAAGCCTATTCTAGACTCTACCACACCATTTATTTTTCTTCCCCTCTTCACCTCCATGGCTAGCCACCATTCAAGCAAATTTAGCTTAATTTTTGTCAAAATTTTCAAGAAAATTCCAAGGAAAACTTAAACCCAAACCTAAATCTAACTATTTCCATCAAAATTTCCCTAGATTAATAAAAAAAATTGGAGTTTTTCATCACCATAGTTTTGGCTATTTCATCCTAAAGAGGTAAGGCTCCTAAAATTTAGTTAATTGAATTTAAGAGTATTATAGTTTAATTAAGTAGATAATTGATTGATTTGAGCTATGGAAGATGATGATGAACTAAGGTTTATATGGATTCTGAAATCTGATTTGAGGTAGTAAATTATAGCTAGTATTCCAAAATTTTAATGAATAAATTTGAGTATGGTTAAAGAATAAAAATTGTAAATAAATATATTAATTTGATGTCTGCAAAAGGAATTGATGAAATTCGAAGTGAGGAGAGAGTAATTGAACAAAAATCGTGACTGGCTAGAATTAGGTTTTCTAGAATTTTGCTACTATTTTTTAATTGTTTAGAACAATATACATATAATTAGAAGAAGTATTCAACATAAAAAGTGTTTATTTATATCTTATCTATAGTCTTGTAAAATATTTTTTTAATTGGATTAGTGGTTTATGAGATATTGAGCCATAAGTGTAGACTGCCAGAATTGACTGATAAATAGAATATAGGTTATAAATTTCTATTGATATGAGGACCTTTGATTCTGAATTAAGGAAAGTGGTAAACATAAAAAATATTTATTTATATGTAATATAAACTAATATAAAATGGTTTTGCAATTGGTTAAACACAGAATTAATTATAGGTATAGAAACAATGTCTATTTGGATAGAAATTTTAGGACAGTAGTTTAATTTTGAAAATTTACTAATAATTCTATAGTGATCCAAATAATCTAAAATTTAGATATGTTATAATATTATATTTCTATTTTCAATAGAAAAAATAATTACAGTAATTGGTTAAGTATATATTGAGATGTAGATAAAATAGTACAGACTGCCAGAATAGGATTGCAGGCATAATGCAATAGGGTTGGTTGTAAAACTAAGTTTAATTTGACACCATAAACTGTATAGTAATGGGTTTAATGTGAATTTTAAATATTTTAGAACCATATATTTTATGTTTAATTAGGAATAAGAAGTGAAAAAATTGGATAAGTATAGAAATAGCTATGCTAAACGGAACATAGCCAGCCAGTGAGGATTTCCATATAGGCAGAATTTAGAAATTTGGGGATTTTTGGGAATTTCCTTAATACATGTATAATTAATGTAATTTTATGTTAAATTAGTATCTAAATTGATATTAATTGGATATGTAGAGTCAAGGAAGAATAAAAGACATGATAAGTACTATAAGTGTTAAGGCTATGAAACAAGAAGAAAGGAATTAGAAATGTATAAGTCATAAACTAAGGTGAGTTAACTATACATCTTTAAGCATATTCTTTGCCATACTATGATTCATTGAATCCATATGAACTTTATTCCTTGATGGCCAAATGATTCTTGCTACAATTATTGATATGCCAAGCCTAAGTTGAAAATCATTGCTATTAAACTTTTATTGAAGTTGAATTGCCTATTGAATTATTTACCCCAATTTGTGATATGAATTTGATTGAATTCACACCATGATGACCTAATGATAATGCACACCAAATGTTCACCTATATATATCACAATGAATGTGATTGATTATCTACTTTTGTACCAAATATTGAAAACAATTATATGTTTATCGAAAGACATAGACATGTTTATTGATATGTATTGATTATTTTGATAATAAGCCATATGTGTATAGCTATTGAATGATCCTTGCATCTTTATATTTTCACATGAGTACTTGATATTTTTATTGTTCCTAATAACCTATTATACATGTAGATTTGATAAAGCTTCCTCATTGACGGGGTAGCGGGTAAATACTGTCTGTGCACATTGATTTACATGGAACCCTAGCTAGGAAGGGTTAACTGTCATAGCCATAGGGTCTGATTAGCCTTATGTACATGATATGAGATTGATATGAGTTATACATATTCATGGCCCATTATCTATCTTTTCTACTTATTTCTACATGTGATACTTATGACACCCTTATCTTATATTGCTTACCCTTGATATTTCTTACCCAATGTTATTTACTATTGTTATCATTGTTATCTGTTCCATACACCCAATGGTATTTGGTGTGCAGATCACTAAGCTTTGATATGCAATTTGATAACCTTTATCTTTTTCTCATAATCAACTTTACCTAAATTCTTATTGTACATCTTATATGTTATTTACCTCCTTAGTTTGATGTTTAATGATGTATATTAACTCACTGAGTATTTTTTTATACTTATTTTATAGTTGTTTATCATTGTACAGGTGTAAAATTGAGATGTCTATATCCAAGTCATTCTTTCTTTGATTTGGAAAATCCAATGCTTCAAGATAGTGATTAAATATTAAAAAGTCATATGTATAAATCTCTAGAGCTCTATGGTACTGTATATAGATAGATTAATAATGTAAAAATATTACATGAATATTTGCTAATGTCAGTCGATATGATGGATATTAATCGTAGTATGGAAAACACTTAATGGCTAATAATGATTAAATTAATGACAAAGATAATGATACTAAATTAATAAGATTATAATGTAATGTGACATAAAAAAAATTATATGTACTTAGAAGTGCCATGAATGTCTATTGAATTATGAAATTGAGGGTATAAGGATGACAAATTATTGGGAGTATAAAAAAATAAAAAATAAAATAATTTTTGTATATGCTGTATAAATTTTGAAAGACTCGGTTTTGAGTCAAAAATTGCATTAAAAATACAAAGGAGACTATGTCGAAATTTCTGTAAAGTTAATAAGTAATAAATGGGTTAAGTATGATTGGTTAATGACTAACATGTTTAAAGAGTTCTACGGGTTTCCAGTGACTTTAGGTCTACCCGTGCCCTAGGACCGTCATGGTCCAAAAGTGGGACATGACAGAAGGGAGAAAGGAGGAGAAGAGATGAATGGAGGAAAATGACAAAAAATGGACTTTTTATACTATTCAAGTTTTAAGTGATTCGAATTTCCTCCTTAACACTTCAAGTAATTATATTTTGGATCCGTAACATATATCTATTCACCTTTTTGTCCCATTTTGATTCTAAAATAATATTTATAATTGTCACACCTTGACTCCAGTGGTGCGATGGTCCTAGAGCAAGGGTAGGCTTTAGGCCATCATAAACCCACAGAACACTCATATCCTGGATCTCATTCATACTACACATTTATGCCAATTATAGATATCATTCAATATTCATTTCTGTGATTCATGTAATCATAATTCATATCTTTATATTTATTATTTTATAATTACCTCTTATTCCTTACTGATTAAAAGATACATCCCACATCACTAAGAAACAAGGGCAGTCCAAAATTTAACAATTCATACATCCAAATAATGTCATCCTCAATAACTAACTATGGAGCTCTAGAGTATACTCCCGATACCAACAGTACCATAATACAATTCAATGAATATATATATATATATATATATATATCAAAATAATTACAATGGAGACTTATTGGATAAATGAATCAAGAAACTCTGTCTTCTATATTAGCTCCCTCGTGAGCTACACTATCACCTGAAATCCACAGAAGAGGAGTGAGCCTTCAACTCAGTAAGATATGAACATGCAAAATATAAAGAATATATATATATATATATATATATATATATATATATATATATATATCAATCCAAAGGAAAGGTCAATCTAATGAACATGGGTAAGAAATTATGATATGGTTATGCTTACAAGAACAGAAGTGCTCACAATCGAATAGCACTGTCAAATTATATGATAGAACTACAGGGTGCAATAGTAGACTTGCTACCTTATCACAAACATATGCTTGGTTGGGCATACGCCTAGAGCTCATGGTCCCCTCTAGGTGGAACATTGATAAAAACCCTATCAGCTAGGTTCCCAAAGTGCACAATGGACCAATGAATTTACTCTCATTAGGAAGAATGTTCTATCCATAGAGTCATACGGTTGCAATCTTACAAGAAACATATTGGTCATAAGACCATCAACATATAACATAAATTCAGTCAAGTTAACAAATAGGATTCATATGAACTTGATCCAAAGAAGATTGACCAAGTCATTTACAATATATATATATATATACATGGTAATCATATGAAATAATTGGTCATTTTGGTTTGAGAATATCTTGGAAATTTCATTTGATAGATCATAAATATAATATCATATTAGGAAAGCTTGGACAAGTCATCTCAAAGAAATAATAAGCATATGCAATGTTCATACGTACCTCTAAACAAATTTATTCTTGTATTTCCCTCAATAGCTTGTTTATTTAATAATCTCCTCAAATTTCTTGAGTTCTCTTCTCCTATAAAAGTTTTCCCAAATTTTCAAAATTAGGGTTTTCTTTAATCAATAATACATAATATAATTCTTTGTAATTTAACCCTCTTATAGTCTCTATTATTATTTCCTAACATCAATTTAATTTATCTCTTAAAGAAAATCTGAAATTCAAAACGTACTTACTATTCACATCACTATTCATCAATTTCATAAATTTTGATATCTTCCATATTTATCAAAATTAATAGTCTTAAATTACTTATAAT
>CANXYC011012210.1:0-14756 GCA_948193065.1 Aleurites moluccanus | reverse complement strand
AAGAAGCTTGATCTTCTCTACTAGCTCCCTCACGAGCTACACTATCACCTGAAATCCACAGAAGAGGAGTGAGCCTTCAACTCAGTAAGATATGAACATGCAGTAAGAAAGAAATACATATACATACTTATATAAATATATAATCTGAAAGAAACATTCATAATGTGGTTAGGCTTACAAAGAAACAGGAGTGCTCACAATCGAATAGCATTATCAAATATCATGGTAGAACTACAGAATGAATCGATAGCCATGCTACCTATCATAATAGAGTGCATCGGTAGTCCTTGCTACCTTATCGCAAATGCATGCTTGGCCAGGCATACAACTAGAGCTCGTGGTCCCCTTTAGGTGGAACACTGGTAAAAACCCTACCAGCTAGGTTCCCAAAGTGCATGATGGACCAATGAATTTACTCTCATTGGGAAGAGCGTTCTATCTATAGGGTCATATAGTTTCATATCACAAGAACATATTGGTCACAAGACCATTAACATATATCATAATTTCAATCGATTTAACAAGTAAGAAACAAGTAGAAATCATGTGAACTTGATCCAAGAAAATTGACCAAGTCACTTACAATGTATATACACCTGGAAATCTCAAGAACAAATGGTGAATTTCGTTTTAGGAATACCAGAAACTATTAAATAAATATTTCGATAATATATAATCAAGTATACAAAAATCATATGGGTTCACCTTTAGAACATTTGGTCATATCATAAGGAATAACAAATGCAATGTTCATACTTACATCAACATAGATTTTATCCTTGAATTCCTTTCAGTAATTTGCTCAACTCCAAGTTTCTCAATTACTTTGATTTTCTCTTCCTAAGAAAATTTTCCCAAATATATAAAATTAGGGTTTTCCTAAATCAATAATATTTAATATGATTTCTGAATATTTAACCATCTTAGAGTCTCTATTCTTAATTCTCATCTTTAACTTAAGGAAAATTCTGCATTTAATTCAGAGTTACTGTTCATGTTACTATTCATGACAGTCTAAAAATTCTGATTCTTCCAATATTAATTACAATGTATAACCTTAAAATGTTTGCAATAAATTTCCTTACACCCATAATTAATTATTCTAACTGCCAGATTAAACAAATCTAAAGAAAAAAATGAAATTTGAAGAAATTTACCTTATTTCTCCAAAAACTGCTCCACTGAAATATCTTGCTTAAATCTAACAATTTCTGCCTTAAAATAAGCTAATCTAGAGTTCTAATACATTAATTTTGAATATCAATGCCTTAGACAGGAAATGAAATTGATCTGAGAAGAATAGAAGAAGAACGAAGAAAAGAAGAAAGGAAAAATCGTGTAAAAAATCGTCACTGGCCACTGGGTTAAATAAGCCTCTGCCCAAAAATCCCGCTCGCTAGCTTGCCTCGCCAACTAGCCTCGGCAAAGCTACCTAGCATAGGCCATCTCACCAAACTGATCCGGCAATGCCACTTCGTAAAAGCAACCTCGCTAATCCAGCTCGCACATGTCACCTCGCATATGCTACCTCGCCAAACTCTCCTCGCGAACTCTTTCTCGCATATGTCACCTCGGCAATGTCTCGCCTATTCACCTCTTCGCATAATGCCTCTTTGCCAAAATCTGCTTCACGAACTGCCACTTCGCACATTCTCTCTTCACATAATGTCTCTTCGCATAATGCCACCTCGCCTTTCCTATTCGCCAAATCCTCCAAACCTCTTCGCCAAATCCTCTTCGCAAACTCCTTCTTCGCGAACTGCCTCTTCGCAAACTGCCACCTTGGCAATCTCACCTCGCCACTTCACCTTTTCGCATTGCCGGCTCATAAAATGCCACCTCACATTTTGCCGGCTCGCCTTAACCAGATCCTATTGAATTAAAACTCTTCCTCGGCAACTTATACTTAACCAACTCGCAATTGAGCTACAAATATCCAAACTTCTTGATTCTTTTTGCACTTAAAATAAACATATAGAGGTTCAACATATCCAAAATTTAAATCACTAAGACCAACACACAGACCATGGTGACTCTCTACATGTCACCCAGACTTACTACCCCAAAATCCAATCAAACAGACTTGAGAAAATCCACTCTCCACTGAGATATACTTATCTAAAAATTCTGAAATTTTATAGAAAATATCACAATACATAAAGGAAAATTTTTCATGTTTACACCTTTGGCTCAATCTACCTCAGTCATTCCCAGTAATTTTAAACGGACACAGACTTCCTGCAGAAACACTCAACCAGACCAGTCCTGCTCAAAGGGACTTAACTCATCACACACAGAATTCTGCTAAGCCATTTTACAGAGTTATAACTGAGACATAGATTCACAACTTTTATGTTTTATACTTAACTAAATTATTCCTCTAAGAACATGCAATTAACCATCATAATTTCCTGCAGCCAAAAATTTTTTTATTTCCTCAAAACATTTACATTTGAAATTAATTAATTCTTCAAACATACAACTAATAAAAAAATACAATAAAATGGCAGATATTACAACTTTTCAAGATCATATTTGAGTATTTTACTTCAATGATCCTTTTAGTCAGGTTCAAGATCAAACCTAAGTGTTTTGGCTCACACTCAAGCCTTTGTAATGTGTTTTTCTCACTAGGCTTATATAAAAACTCTTTAAAATGAGTAAAGGAGAATAAAATTTCCTTGACTTATCCCAACTCTCAACTAATTGAATGCTCTTCAACAACCTTGAAGAATTACAATTAATACTCTATAAGTATTAGAAAACTCAATATTTTACTCAAAAGACAATAAATGTGCTAGAATATAAATTAATACAAGATTAGAGGTTGTTCCTTATCAATAAATTTTCATACCAACCTACATTCATAGTCTTGCATCAAATAGAGTCATTTTACTTCATTAAATGCTTATTAATATTTGTACTAGTTTTCCCAATGGCTAGTTTTTTTATCTGTATCTACAGAGTCATGGCTGCGACTCCAAAATAGTGGGAGCGACTTGCCTTGAGTTGAAGAACTTCACTGTTGCGACTTTACATTCACGGCTGTGACTTTTGTTGAGTCGTGGCTGCAACTAACTACCCTGTTTCACCATGAAGCTACTGGACTTTTGAGATACTTTAGTAGCAATTACGACTTCTTCTATCGTGGGGCAACTTTTTACTCACTTGGACCCTGAGCTACTAGACCTTCTAGACACCTTAGTAGTGGTTGTAACATATTGGTAGCGATTGTGACTGCCTCTGAACATTCTGAGTAACGGTTGTGACTCAAGAGTTGCAGACTCGACTTTTTCCCTATTTTAGGCCTTCACCTACTGAAGTCCTTAGTCGTGGGCGCCACTTCTTGGTAGTGGCTATGACTTTTCTACAACCTGTAATGTTTGAAGAAGTTTGTATATCTTGCATGTAATCAAACAAACATAATTAGTTCTTTAATTAGTTGTGTCACATCCCACATTTACATTCCACCTTTAGAATGTGATGATCCTAGGGCATGGGTAGACCTAAAGTCATCAGAAATCCGTAGAACCTGCTAACAACTCTATTATCAAACAATCATTCTTAATATTAAAATTCCATTATTTACTTGTAAATTTTTTTAAAAAAATATTTTGCCAGAGTTTCCTTTATAATTTTAACCTTATTCCCAAATTATATTTGCAATTTCACAAACTGAAAATAAAATTACACTCCCAATAATTTGCCTTCCTTATACCCTCAACTTCATAGTTCACAAAGATATACATGGCACTTCTAAATCTTTTTTCAAAATATTTAAATTTCATTTTAACTATTTAATATCACTGTCTTTATTACTTTAATATCATTATCATTAATCATTATACATTATAGTCATTCATTACTAAACTTTAATAGTAAATCACTTAATTATCAATTACTTCATTGTTCATACATTATTATAGTACTTAATCGCCTAATTACACATAATACCATGGAGTTCTAAGAATTGACACATAAGACCTTTAGTCAACAAAATCCTACCTCGATATACTTAACATCCCAAGTCGGAAAAGAAATTGACTTGGAATCAGCCTTCTCTATCTCATCCCTGTAAAAATTATAAACCACTATATAGTGAGTATAACTCAGTGAGTAAAATACATATATCATGCTTATAAGTTCATTCCTTCTCAATAATAAAGAAAGGCTAGCAAGATATATTTGAGAATATTGGTTTTATAATAAATAGATAGAGATGATGCCAATAAAGAAATATGAAACACATAGGTTATTGCTCAGTGAATCAATGAGTCAATACTAATAGTAAGAAGTATGACATAAAATTTTGGGTCCATATAATCCACATAGAAAAGCTACATATCTCGGTAGCAATCAATCAATTTGAGCATAAGGTTGATCAGACCTTATGGCTAGGACCTTACCCCTCCTAGCTAGGGTCCGTATAGAACACTTACTACGCACAATGCCGATGTAGTAAACCCTACCCCATTGGTGGGCCTTTCTATCATAATCATATCATTATAACAATGGAATTCATATAGAATAGCCATATAATGAATAATCATATTTAAAGTTCTATATCAATAATCAAGAGTCAATGGAAGAGATATTCAAATAATGAAGATAATTAGGGAAATTTATGTAATTCATATATATAGATATAATCAAATTTTAACAAAGCCAATTTAGAATAAATAAAAGTCCAAAGTAGAAAGATTCAATAATTCCAATGGAATAAGACAATGCATTGATATATGTACATTACTCACCTCACTGAGCACTTCCTATTGCATTTTACTTATTCTTTTTGTTTCCAATTCTATTTCCTTGATTCATTGCTCACATTCTTATAGTACTCATCACTGTCTTTCATTCATTTTTTACTATACATATTCAATTAATTTCCATTTAGATACTATTTAACATAAAATTACATTATTTATACTTATATTAAAGAAAATTCCTCAAATTTCCAAGTTTTAGGTTTTGCCTATAAAGAACCTTTACTGACAGCCTATACTTCATTATTCATATCTCTCTCTACACTTATCCAATTATTTCAATTATTATTGCTACTTGAACTAAACATATTAAGCTTTAACATATCCAAAATTTAAATTAATCTGGATGATGTATAATTAATGATGAATTTTCAAATTTAGACATGCTATTCCGTAATTCTGTGTCGGGCAGACTTTACTTATTTCACTATAACTTAACTCGTATATGTCCAAATGTAAAAATATTTTACAGGAACTCATAAGATACATAAAGGAATATTTTTTATGTTTACTACTTTTCCTAATTCAGAATTTAAAGTCATCGAATCCTCAAAATTCAGTAGTACTTCCTGCATGTCTATCAATCTGGGTCAGTTGCACTTATAGTCTAATATCTCTCTACTAACTAAGAATTTTATAAAACCCTTTTACAAAAATTTAAATAACATATAAACCTATAAATTTTATGTTTTACACTTAAGAAAATTCTGTCATTAAGATTACGAAATTACTGGTTTACTTTACTACCAGAATCCAAATTTCTAGATTTCATACATCAATTATTGTTTTAATCACTAAACTCTTAACACATGAACTTCAATAAAAAATCCTAATTCCATAGTCACATATAATCACATACCTATCATAAATCCTCTAGTTTAACAACTATTTAATTTATATATATAATCAAATTATATAGAACTTAAAAATCAGATTTTTACCTTATTAAAGTTCTTTCTTTTGCTCTTCTTTACTTCCTTTACACTTACAAATTGCTTCTATCAATTTTATTACTATTTAACTAAGATTTCTTATGAAAAAAGTATACCATGGCTAAGTTAAAGAAAGTGGTTGTTAGCTAAAATAAGGAAAAGATGAAAATAAAAAGGAAGGAGAAGGCTACGATTTCTTTTAGGAGAAAAGTTGAGTTTCCGAAATCTTTAACAAATTGAAAAAGTGTCTAGAAAATTTGAGAACATTATCTACTTTAACATGTGCTTATTTTATAATGATAATATCAATTATAATAATAAAAAAAAAATTGAAAAAGTGTCTAGAAAATTTGAGAACATTATCTACTTTAACATGTGCTTAAATACATTAATTAACAAATAACAAATAATATATATATAATAGATGTGAAGTGGTTGGCTGCCACTTTGGACTAAAACATTTTTTTTTTATAATTCATTAGATAGAAAAGATGGAAAATAATTATGAAGATAAAGATAAAATTTTAAAACCTAAGTAATTTGACACATGTCAACTTAATTAACACTAACATAATAAACTAATAAAATTTGTTTGGTTTAAAACACACCAAATGGTTATATTTCATATAGAAAAATAATTATTAATCTTGATTTTTAATTAATTAACAAATTATCTTTAAAATAAGCAGATAAGGATGAAGAATTTTAACTTCTTGTATTTTTTGACAAGTATCAATTTAATTAATACTACTATAATAAAATTAAAAAATTTCCTTGGTTTCAAATTTACCAAATAGCAAGATTTTATGTAGAAAAATAATGATTAATTTTGACTCTTAAATAAATCAATAAATCACTTAAATAGAAATAGATAAAAATTAAATAATTTCACTTTATTAAAATTTGACAAATGTCAATCTTAATAATTATTTTACTATAATTATCTCATAAATTAAAAATAATATTTTGGCCAAAATGCTAAGTCATGGCCGACCCACATAATGGTGGATGATGGGTTTTCATTTTGATTTAAAACATGTGTTAATATGAAATCAAATGGGCTCGGTGGGTACCAATCTTTACCAAAGTAGAAAATTTACTTTTCATCCTTGTTTCTTCTAGTTCTTCGCACACCCATCCTTATTTCATTTTATTCAATCTCTAGTTCATCTTTTCTCATTGCCTTTTGCCCAATTATTGTTTCTACAATAGCGTACTTATAATTTTTTAACTTTTATACCATTTTTCTCTCTGTTGCTTTAGTCCATTCGATTCACCTATTCATTTAATTCTTATTAATTTAATTTATTTGGGTATATTTAAATGTACTATTTTATTTTTCTAATTCCACAAATCAACTTATTCTCTACAATTGCCCACTATACTGCTTATTAAGATTTTTTCCTTATAGATTTCCGACTACTAACACTATCCATCTACTACTTTTCACTGACTATTATTTATTTTCTACTAGTTCCTTTCACTTAAGTCTGTCTAGTTTTTCTCTGGGGTATTACAAATTGTTTGTAACCATCAAAATGAGTATGTTAAGACACTGAAGTATAGCAATTTCTCCCATTTTTATGGTGACAAACAACCATTTAATGAAGATAAATGTATGTGAATATTATGAGTTTTATGACACTTTTAACAAAACTCCCCCTCAACAAGTGCATTATAGTTTAAAAGTGAAATTTTTTATCATTGCGGTTATTTCTTCTCCTTTGTTTGAAACCAATCATAAAAGTTAAGTGGAAAGGGAGGAAATGAGGGCGTTTTTATACAAAATGCATCAAAGTACATAATTCTACTGCAAATATAAACATGAGGCCAAAGATAAAGCTGCAATAACATCAATAAGATCTAAAAATTTAATTCAAAAATAGCCATGAATTATATAAAATTAGGCATATAATAAAAAAAATGTTCACCAATGCCATCAAAATATATTAAATATAAACAATCATATCAAACTCATACCAAATGTACCATAAACACATTAAATAGGCCAAAAACAACCAAATAACACAAAATGTGCAAAACAAACATAATGTACCAAGTATAATCAAATGTACTAAAAAGAATGCAGAAAATAACTAAGAATTCTAAATCTAAGATGGAGGAGGATCTTTGGCTGGTTCTTCTTACTTGCCTTTTTCTTCTTTGGACTTGGAGCTCCCACCAAGTTCAGCAACAACAGCAATGCCAATGGATGCAATATCAATAAATGCCTCAACTGGTGTCTTGTCCTTGTTGGTCTCAAGATTGGCACTTGAGGTTGCATCATCTGAGTTGGAGGCAGTGGATGAAGGCACTTTTGTCTCATGAAATGTTTTCGTCAACTCCCGCTGTTGTCGACTAAGCCACTAAACCACACCTTTGATAGATGATTAAGAAGAACTCATCTTTTTCTCGATCGAAATGATTTGATCAACTAGCTACTGGATGCTTGTTAAGACTACACATTGATGCTCAGATTGCTGGCGCCCAAGCTCGTCGAATCTAGCATTAATGAGAGCTATAAGAGCAGAGGATGAGATATCACCTTTGGATATAAAATGAGGTGTCAGTAGTGGTGATGCTGCTGGAGGAGGTGGTGGTGCATGTATGGTGTCTTTTGTGGCGACGGTCTGGGTTCGAACCTAAAGTATATCGGTAAGGATTAACTTAAATGAGAAAAGGAGTTGCCACTCGATTAAAGGTATAACCGAGATCACAAATGTAGTGCATTTCTTCCCTCTAGGAAATAAGTGATGATTTTATCCCTGGTGAAGCATCGGACCGCCTTATCCAAAGATTCAGGTATGAAAATTGGATACGAATTATGAAAGGTGTTAGGCAGCCCAACCCAGCTAGTTGTTGGCTAACCTCCCTATTTAGCTAGAAGTTATAGGTGAATCAACTTAGGCATAACATTAAAAAAACAATCCATAAACCAAAAAAAGGAAGTTTTACCATGGCAAATGCTCGACTACACCATAAACCAAAGCATAATTCCTAGGAAAGATTGGAGGAGTCACAAGCAGTCTCACTTAAAATCCAACCTCCTTAGACATAATTATATGAGTTCTAGTAAATTATACAATCTCATAAGGCCACACCTAAAGATTTTCTAAAATGTTCATGTTCATTGTAATACATCTATTTCTATTATCGCTAAAAAAATGGAAGGAGAAATAAACCATCTAGCCTTAACAAGATATTCACATAATCATGTTAACTTTCAATATCTCAAAAGTAAAGAAATAACAAGAAAGGAAATTGAATTGAATAATCTAATGCATCAAATGAATCATGCCCACTTTGGATTTTGCCTTTTAGGGCCTTAATGTATTTTAGACCCTTTTACCTTTATTGTATGCTTAGGCTTTACAAGCCTCATGTTATTTATTTTACTTTGTCCCAACATGGTTAGCTCATACAACTCAAATGTATGCACAACATACTTTGCAAAATGGCATACTTCCTTCTTATCATATCAAATATCAAGTTTATCATATGTATGATGCAAAACATATAAGCATAACTCTTTAACTATTTGATTCATATATAAGTGAACAAGACTCACCAAAATAACAATGCATACACCAAATTATTCACAAGCCAAGCCACTTTTGACAACTAACCTAAACATGACATGCTAACCTATAAAAGGCATGTTGTATCACATGACAACAAAGTTTGTATTTGGCCAATCATGCCTTATGCATTTAAAATGCATGCTCAAAGTATTCATTCATGGAATCATGTTCATTTTGAAGTCATTTAACTACACATTTAATATACCTCCCTATTTAGCTAGAAAGTTATAGGTGAATCAACTTAGGCATAACATTAAAAGAAATAATCCATAAGCCAAAAAAAAGTAAGTTTGATCATGGCAAATGCTCGACTATACCACAAACCAAAGCATAATTCCCAAGAAAAATTGAAGGAGTCACAAGCGGTCTCACTTAAAACCCAATCTCTTTAGATAGAATTATATGAGGTCTAGTAAATTATACAACCTCATAAGGCCATGCCTAAAGATTTCCTAAAATATTCATGTTCATTGCAATACATCTATTCGTGTTATCCCTAAAGAAATGGAAGGAAAAATAAACCATCTAGCCTTAACGAGATATTCACATAATCATATAAACATTCAATATCTCAAAAGTAAAGAAATAACAATAATGGAAATCTAATTGCATGCTTAGGCTTTACAAGCCTCATGTTATTTATTTTACTTTGTCCCAACATGGTTAACTCATACAACTCAAATGTATACACAACATACTTTGCAAAATGGCATACTTCCTTCTAATCATATCAAATATCAAGTTTATCATATATATAATGCAAAACATATAAGCATGACTCTTAGCTATTTGATTCATATATAAATGGACAAGACTCACCAAAATAACAATGCATACACCAAATTATTCACAAGCCAAACCACTTTTAACAACTAATCTAAACATGGCATGCTAACCTACAAAAGGCATATTGTATCACATGACAACAAAGTTTGTATTTGGCCAATCATGCCTTATGCATTTACAATGCATGCTCAAATTATTCATTCATGGAATCATGTTCATTTTGAAGTCATTTAACTACATATTTAATATATCTCCCTATTTAGCTAGAAGTTATATGTGAATCAACTTAGGCATAACGTTAAAAGAAACAATACATAAGCCAAAAAAAGTAAGTTTGATCAGGGCAAATGCTCGACCATACCATAAACCAAAGCATAATTCCTAGGAAAAATTAGAGGAGTCACAAGCGGTCTCACTTAAAAATCAACCTCTTTAGACAAAATTATATGAGGTCTAGTAAATTATACAATCTCATAAGGCCACGCCTAAAGATTTCCTAAAATGTTCATGTTCATTGCAATATATCTATTCATATTATCCCTAAAGAAATGGAAAGAGAAATAAACCATCTAGCCTTAACAAGATATTCACATAATCATATAAACATTCAATATCTCAAAAGTAAAGAAATAACAAGAAAGGAAATTGAATTGCATAATCTAATGCATCAAATGAATCATGCGCACCTTAGACTTTGCCTTTTAGGGCCTTAATGCATTTTAGACCCTTTTACCTTTATTGCATGCTTAGGCTTTACAAGCCTTATATTATTTATTTTACTTTCTCCTAACATGATCAGCTTATACAACTCAAATTTATGCACAACATACTTTGCAAAATGGCATACTTCCTTCTAATCATATCAAATATCAAGTTTATTATATGTATGATGCAAAGCATATAAGCATGACTCTTTAACCATTTGATTCATATATAAGTGAACAATACTCACAACAATGCATACATCAAATTATTCACAAGCCAAACCACTTTTGACAACTAACCTAAACATGGCATGCTAACCTACAAAAGGCATGTTGTATCGCATGATAACAAAGTTTGTATTTGGCCAATCATGCCTTATGCATTTAAAATGCATGCTCAAATTATTCATTCATGGAATCATGTTTATTTTGAAGTCATTTAACTACACATTTAATATACCATATAGTCACACAATAATAAACATGCCAATTTTTAAGCTTATAACCTAAACTAGACATTATAGCAACAAAAATGCATAACTAAGCTTAACTTTGATACTTTTAGTCCTAGCATGCTTCTGAGATAATAAAAACTATCATGTAGTTATTCATCCTAGGCTTTATGCATCTATTCATGACATATTAATATTCAAACATAATTAGAAGTATCAAGTAGATATAAAAATCAATAAAACAAGCAAAGAAGGAAAGAAAGTGCCTTCATAGCACAAGGGAATGCCCCATGGGCATACACAGGGTTGTGTGGCCCTTCTCAATCCCACATGGGATAGGGAAAGGTTGTGTGGACCTTCCTAATGGCCATATGACCCTTCTAACCTAATTTTAGCCTCCTATTCGAATGCAAATTGTTTTTGCACCTTTTTCTTGAGAAATTTTGTTACTTTTTAATCCTAAATGATTTTAAAACTAATCATAATGATCCTAAGTATTTTAAACTTAATCAAAATGATTTTTAAACAAAGAAAAGAATAAAAAATAGTGGCTAGAAACAAAAACTTGAGTTTCACGCAAAAGGGACTTAAACGTACTTTTTAAGTTCTTTCAGCTCAAATTGATTGGATTTTCACTTAAACATAATTAAACATGATGCAAATACAAATTCTTGATTCAAACTTAGTTCATATTGAGAGATTTTACAAAGAAGAAGAAAAAGAAATATCATATGGATTGTTACCGATCCATATGATTATGCCCAAAAACTCACATGATTGCTAAATAAAAAGAAAAGAGGAAACTACCCAAAACTGGACACACCAAGGTTATGCAAATTGCCCTCAGGCTTTGTTCATTTAATGGGTGATTTCGAAAGCCAAAAATGTCAATTGCTCGAAGAAGATCACTTATTATCAAGTGCTTATTTTGAATCAAGTTTTGATTCAATTAAATATACTCCTTTTATCAAGAACACTATCAAGAATGTTATTGATATGTTCTTGATATGTTCTTGAGAAGAGTTTCAAAAAGAATAAATAAACTAGATTTGGTTGCTTTGATTCTTGAGAAAAGAATTAATTTGTATACTTGAGATGAACATGATTAATGGATTAACAAAAATCCTTAGTTTCTTTGTAGTAAGATTAATAAAAAAATATATATGTTTAGTGTTTGATAGAGATAATTATTTTTCCAAGAGATTAGGCGTCAAAATTGGGATCCTCAACTAGTGAGGGTGGAGGCCTATTTATAGGCATTTTCCCCCACTTGAATAGGAAGAAACAAGTTAAAATAATCTTATTTAGTTTTATTCAAATTTTCTAAGTAATAAAACATCCTAAACAGGCACAATGTAGCTTCCGAAATAGCTTTAGGGTTGCTTGCCAACCAAGAACCCTTAAAGCTTCCTTTTGGCCTTTAATCCAAAACTTCCATTTTGATTAAAGTACCAAATAGGAACCTTTTTAGAAGCTAAATTGGCACAAAAATAGACCTGAAATCTCCAAAATTGGAAGAAAAATTAGACCAAGGGTGGCGGAGGAGAGCGGCAGTGCGCGCGAATGGGGCCGAAGCTTGCTGGCTCGTTGAAGGGCCATATGGCCCTTCCTTGGTCCGTACAGGCTAGGCTTGGGCCATGATTCTCATGCTTGATCCATGTGGCCCTAAAAGCAACCATATGGTTATGGCAAGAAGCCACAAACCAATAGTTGTCGCACGGGCCCGACGGCTTACCGCGAACAGGCCTGTTGACCCTCGCACTCCCATTTTTGCGCTTGATCCTTCCAAAATGACCCGTAACTTTTCAAAAACCTTTAAAATTATTTCTAAACTTCCTTTAACTGAAAAAACAACTTAAATTGGTGAGGCCTCATATGGGCTAGACGGCTTGTAGCAAATGGGTCTGCGACCGCCTACAAACCTGATTTGTATCCGAACCATCGAAGATGGTCCAAAATGACACAAATTCATATTGAAATACATTTTGACATCTTTTATTTTAAAATATAAACCTGAATCATCAATTGCTAAGACAACACTAGGAATTTCCTCGATCCAAAAGCAAAAGTAATCACTTTGACAAGCAATCTACTTCTCGCGATCTTGATTTTTGATATTGCATCATTGGGCTTCGGCTCAAGCTCAAGGTGTGTCAAAAATTGATACTAACAATTTTCCCCTACTTTAGTAGGGTTTGTGAAGCATATATGTAAGTGGACACAGTGTAATAAAGCATTCTAAAGTTCATGCAACCATTCAAGGTTAGGATGAGCAAACCTGAACCTTACCATCTAGCATATTTGGTCACATCGAGAGCTTCTTTTCAGTTGATGCAAATTTCCCTTTTTAAGGGAAGTCATCAAATTATTGAGGAATTTCAATCCAAGTAATATGAATATAACTCTGCCATCGAAACATTGAGGATCTTCTATCTAAGTAATGTAAAATGTAATTCTTCCATCGAAACATTAAGGAACTTTTATCCAAGCAATGTAAATATAAATCATCAAAACATTGAGGAACTTCTATCCAAGCAATGTAAATATAATTATACCACCGAAATATTGAGGAACTGCTATCCAAGTAATGTAAATGCATTAAGGAATTGTTATCCAAGCAATGCAAATATAATTCTACCATCGAAACATTAAGGAACTTCTATCCAAGTAATTTAAATACATTGAGGAATTGCTATCCTAGCAATGCAAATATAATCCTTCCATCAAAACATTGAGAAATTGTTATCCAAGTAATGTGAATGCATTGAGGAATTGTTATCCAAGCAATGTGAATACATTTAGGAACTGCGATCCAAGCAATGCAAATATAATCCTACCATCAAAACATTGAGGAATTGTTATCTAAGCAATGTAAATACATTGAGGAACCGCTATCCAAGCAATGCGAATATAATTCTATCATTGAAACATTAGGGATTTCCCAAACAATGTGAGTGTACTTGATTTGTTTTCTTCCAAACTAGGGTTTCTATATTCATTCTTGTCTTCACTCAATCATTTATTATCAAGGACTATGCCTAATCATTATCAACAAGGACTGTGCTTAATACTTATCAACAAGGACTATGCCTAATTATTATTAACAAGGACTACACCTAATCACTACAATAGAGACTATGCCTAACTTTTATCATCTACAATAGATAAATCTTATCTTTTATTCCTCATGATATATCTTCATACAAGATGCAAATATGTGAAAATGCTTCACAAAGAATTATTCCTAAATTTCAACATGTTTGTAGGCATGTATGCACATAATTGCCCCTATGGCTTCTCTATCCAATTGCAAACTTCTCAATGGAAATGAGATTTTTATAAAAAAGGAAACATAAGCTACTCTAGCCAAAAAAGCATCATGAAAGCAACAACATTCGAGATGTCAGACCAAAAGAAACAATTTCCAGATACAAGTTTCTTATAAAATTTAGAGATTTAACTATATCAGGGGGGAAGCAAACTCAAGCGTTCATCGTTTAAGAATTTAAAGGAACACCATAACCATAGCCAGAAT
>CANXYC011011775.1:0-19918 GCA_948193065.1 Aleurites moluccanus | reverse complement strand
AACATATCATATACATTCATTATATCATCATTAAGCAAAAACTATCAAGATGCAACTCAAACTTATATCTACATGCCAACACTTATATACAGTACCATGGAACTTCTATTCTATACATTATTTACATACTCTTTTAGAGTTGAATATTTACATAATTACTAAGAAACTTCCAAGGCAGGAGTAGAGATGCCAATGGAAAGCGTGCCTCACAGCTAACCTGAAAATTGAAAACCACTAAGGAATGAGTATAAAAATACTTAGTGAATCCAGATGTATATAGATGCAGTAAATGCTCATGAGTATGTAATTGCCCATATATGGCCTGAAGAATTTAATATAAGATATCAAATGTATAAATATACATATATATGTAAAAATATCAAAATGGAATTCATATAAGTATCCAAGATACAACATAGCACACATATGATATAACAGGATTGGGTTAATTTCAGTAATTCAGAACTCAGCACTACCAAAAAGTGCACTAGGGAATATAACGTACCTCCCTAGAAAGGAATCCTAAATAAGACACATTGACCACGTATGGGATATTTTCCCAACGACTAGAGAATATAACGCCCCTCTCTAGTAAGGGATCCATAAAACACAGTGCGCACACAGTCGATGGAATTTACCCGCTATACCATCAAAATAGGCCTGTTCTAATATCATATGAGTGTGCATGTAAATAACAATAAATATGGCATATTTACACTTCATATAGCTTTATAACTATCACATATACATGTATGAAGAAAAATAGGGCAAGTTTAGAATTTGTCAAAAATTGGCCCGGCGGGGCCCAGTTGCGCTGCCGCAACTGGCTCGCAAATTAAGGGTCTGTTTTGGGATTTTTAGGCACTTTTCTGGTTAACTATGTTACCAAAAGAATTAGGTGGGCCATGAGGTACCATTTCGAATCTTAGGTCGAGACTAGAAGATTGGGCCAAGTGGTGACCCAATTGGCTTTCTGGTTTTCATTTTATAGCCCGTCAAAGTTTAGGTCAGTTTAGGTCGTTTCGGCGGGCTTATTTGCGGGCCATTTTGTACTTTATGCACTTTTAGGTATAAAACTTCATTTTTAAAGCTCAAATGAAATAATATGACATATATGATGCAAGTCATGCATAAATATACATAAGGACTCACCTCTATCACTTCAAACCATAGTTTCCTCAAACCACTATTCCCGAGCCCTAGTCGGCTCACCACTCGACACTCCGAGCAGGAGTATTCGACGGTTCACCTATTATCACACATAATACTCCGGTAAGACTTAAAATCATTACAAAGCACATAAATCACTTAAACAAACATTCAAACATATCAAACTATATAAAGCATACGCAATATACACTATTAAGCTCACTTTGTACTTTTTATACATTTCTTATTCCTTTAAGCAACAAATCATATCTAATACCATATTCAAGTCACATTATGCATATCCATCACTAATGTAACATTAACAACTCTTCCATACTTAGTTCACTATTTCATATTAAACATACATTATAACTATACTTATTTCCAAAGTACTCAAATCATACATCTTTTATACCTTTAAACTTATATATTTCTACCATTTTCCATACTTATTCATATTCAAACTTAACCTTAAAAATCTCATTAGTCCAATACCTTAAACTAACAACTTCAAACTTATGCAACTTAAACAAAAGTCATTCCTTTGATCTATTTTTCAATGCCATTTCATCTAACAACATGTATAAACATTAAATGCATCACATTTAGACACTTAAACCTAACATTCATCAAAACACATTTCACTAACCTAGTTCATCACATTCAACCAAAGTAACCTTCCATTCAAATGAATTCTTTTCTCATATTTAACCATCAACTCATCATTTTCATATCATTTACAACTTATTCCAACCATTAAACACCTAAAACATCAAAATGCATACCAAACCCTAAGCACCTTAAGTTTCGACCATTCAAGTTCTTACTCCAAATCAAATTGTTTCAATTATTCAATCAACAAAACATGCTATACATACCAAATAAACAACATTTGAAGCTTTAAATCCATCAAAACTAAAATTTAATTCAATGTTCATCATATTAGGGTTTCATCCATCAATTTACATTCCAATCATACAAAATGGATTCTAATCCATAAATAATATCAAGGAACATCATATAAACCTTATTGAATCAAAAGAAATCAAAAACCAACAACTTACCAAAACTTCTTCAAAATCTTTCTTGAATTAATTTGTTCTCCAAATGAGTTTTTCCTTTGATTTAATGGTTGGAAAGGTGTTTAGAATGATGTTTACTACCTAATTCCTTCAAAAAATGGAAGAAAACTATAAGAAATGGATGAAAGGTGTGATGGTCGAAACTTATAAGGCTTAACAATGGTGTTTGCTGCAGTTTTTTTATAAGGATGAAGATGATGGTTTGATGTGGTGGTAAAAATCTATTCAAAATATCAAAAAATGATCTAATGGTTTAGGTTTCATGGTAACTTTGGTGAAACCTAGCCATCCAACCATCCATTTTGCTTACTTTAATGCCATTTGTTCATCCAAAGTCAACATTGGTGGCTAACACATGCATTTGCCACACCAAATCAAAAACTAATGGCAAAAATCCAATACATCAAGCTTATGATAGCAAATTTGCATCCTACTGATCCAACCGTCCATTTTTCCATCATTTGATCCAATGGTTGGATTTAATCAAGCCTAAATAAATACCATAAGGTTGCACACATTCTATAATCCCATATTATGAATGAAAAGACCAAATGCCCTTAGTGCAACCCGAAGCACCTCAAGCTCCTCAAGCACCTCAATTGAGCAGCTTACCGGGAACTGTTTTCAACCGGGTTTTTTTTTCGTATATTATTCAAATAAAATTAATAATGCCATTTACATTCACTTATTTTCTTTTCTTTCTTCATTTATAATGCTAAATCCATTAAAATCCGAAGGGGCTGTAAAATGACCATTTTGCCCCCCAGTTCACAAAAATTTCAAAATTTCTCGATTTCGTCCTAACATCCTTTAAATCACTTCTATGCCTAAAATCAAGTCATATAACATGCATATATATCATTTTCATGCATAAATACACAATAACAACATGTTATAAAGAAAATAAAAATTTCCCCCTAAGTCGCCCTTTAAGGGTTCCTATAGGGTTTAGGTTGAGGTGTTATACCATATCAGGAACATCTCCCCTATTCACACTCCTTGACGTATCTCTGCATATATTTAAATAAAAAACAATTCATACAGTATAAAGAAAACATTTATACTATAGATTCGCAGAATTTCAAATAGCAAGGATAACATTTAACTTAGACAATACACAAACTCCTATATTCCTTGGAATATACTCTATCACTGACATATAACATTACAGGTTTGCTAAAACTTTAGCTCTGATACCAAATCTGTCACGGCTTAAATTTATACCATGATGGTCCTAGGGTACGGGTAATGCCAAAGGCGACCAGTACCTCGAAGAACCCATGCTATTACTTTAACTTAACTTTTACAATCATTACTTAACCTGTGATACATTTAGGTGATAATTTTTTTTTAAATCATCAAACAATTATACAGAAAAACTGACAGAGTTTGCTTTATAACTCTGACTTAAGCTATCCGTAAAACATAAAAATTGCACTCCCAATATAACATACATCCCTTTTTATCCTCCAGTAGTCAATCACAACTCAATATGCACTTCAATATTTTCATTCATAACACATATTATATATATATCATATCAATTTCTCATATCATATATATGTACAACATATACATTATCATATCATATCTGAATACCATTTGATCATTTTAGAAACTTTACTTTTAGTCAATCCAAACCCTCTATACATTATATACCAAGGAACCTCTATACACAGGAGTGACCTCAAATATATACATCTGTGATCCAAGGCTGGAGATGATGTAGCCAATGGATGACTGCCTCACTGAGGTCCCAAAAACATATAACCACTGAAGGGGTGAGTATAACATTATACTCAGTGAGTCAATATATATATATATGAGTATGCAATATTATTCATGACAAGTCATGTATATCCATTAATCATCTGTAAATAAGAATAATGATAATAGCATGATGAAATACATATCATGATCCATAATGCATATAATATAACAGGAGCCTGTAACATGTTATACTGTATCACATAGCAATTGTAACTTCACTTCCATTCCATCACATATTCACCCAATCACACCATTTCCAACCAATCACACTATAGAATAGGGAATTTACCCCTCCCTAGCAGAAGTCATTACAAATATCTGTGTACACAGTCGATGGATTTATAACTACACCATCAAAGCAGTCCTGTTATAACATATTATATGCAAATGTCTCATATAGCATAAACATATTAAAATAAGTCTCAAATAGGACTTAAATGATGATATATATCATTATAAGACCCAAAGAAAGGGTTTGGCTCAATTTCATATTTTTGCCCGCTCGGGCCCAGTTTGCACTACTGCAACTGGCTCCCAAATTACGGGTCCATTTCTCATTTTTTAAGCACTTTCTGGTTTGCCTTAAATTCAATAATTACATGGCATTTTCTTTATACCAATAACAAGTACATATATATAATAGACAATAAGGCTTGGTTTCAGGTCAAAAAGCCTTTTAGAATATCTTTTATAGCAATTCAAAGTTTGTGCCAATTATAGGCATTTCGATAGCTCTGTTTTAGGTCAAATTGGCAAAATTGCCCAAATGTGGATCATTAATGGTTTTCAAGCAAGGATATCATTTCATATGCATAAATGCATGACTTATGAATGAAAAATGCATCAGTCAATAAGTGTTTATATTTTCTTTCTACAACTCCATTCTGTTTTAGAGTGTAGGGGTAGTTTTTTTATGTATAATACCTAATTCTAAGAATATGGTTTAGCACTGAAAAATGGTGAATTCAGTACCATTTTTGTTCTATTTTTTTTTTTTTTTTTTGAGAGATTAAGTGAACTAGTTATTAACCATAGACAAAAATGTTTTAACAACAAAGGCATTTCAGTCTTGTATTTGAGTAAAAAGGTCCTTGTAACCCTACTAAATCATCAACAATTGTAAGAATATAGTGCCCCATCGAAAGAAGTAATTTTATATGGACCCCATAGATCAACATGTATGAATTCAAAAATTTGAGATGTTTACATGTCACTAATAAGAAAAGGTAATCTGTGTTGTTAAGATAAAGGGCAAATATCATAAATTTTAGAATAGCCTTGGTCCTTAACAAAAGGAATGTATATATGATCAATTTTAGATTTTGATGCATGACCAAGTCTAAGATGAAGAAGATTGTAAGGAAGAATATGAGTTTCTTTATTGATTGAAGTAATTATACAAGAAATTGGAAAATTTACATGGATTACATTTACAATGATAGATTCCTTGGTTTGAAACTAAAGAATGGTATTTACAAAGAAACTATTTTTATTAATAATATAAAGTCTTTAAACCATCTTTCCAACGACAATGACTTCCTTTGTCAGAAGGTCATGAAAAGTACAATGAGTATCAAAGAATATCACTTTGATTTTCATAGTTTGAGTCAATTGACTAATATAAAATAAATTGAATTTAAAACTTGGAACATACAAGACTTTTGAAATCACTAGTTTTGAGCTTAAAGCTTTTATTCCTAAGTGATGAACTTGTTTTGAAGTTTTATTAAGTAAGTTGTAACATCCTAGAAGAATGTATGGATTCAAATAGACCATAACTGTAGATATTAAGTTAATTGAAGAGTAAATAGGTCAAACTAGTTTAAGGAAAGTATATGAAGGAAATTTAAGGAAAATATTTTCCAAAGAATAATAATAAACAGTATTATCGATCATTGATTTTTATATAATATTTTTAAGAAGTTCTTTACATGAATTGATTAAGGATACTCTAAATTAGGATCTTAAACTATCAAGAAAAAATAATTTGAGGAATAATATAAAGATAAATAGGCAAATAAATAGTGAAGAAAAAGGAAGTAAAGAGAAAATTTTGTTCTTGAGCATTTATCGGTTCTTGATTTTTAATTAATTTTTGACAGATTTTTTGTCCAATTTTCTTTTACATAACTTGGATTAGATAAATTATGGGCCAATTAAAAATAAATTTAATTGAATATGATATTAAAGGTGATTGGAGATTGATATGGAAAAGAAGAGAAAGTAAATAGATATAAATTTTCAATTTTGGAGTTTTACCGAAATAAGTTCAAAATAAAATTTCTTTAGCTATTTAAGTTAATTGAACAATTGAGATGAGGTACAATAGAAAATGTAAGGTTCCATAGAATTTTAATAGAAAGAATTTAAGGACTCAATTAAAAATAATTTAAAAGAATTGTATTTATAAATATAAATATAGAAAATTTAAGGTCAAAATCTAAATATCAAAAGTTGTGGGACCCACTAAAAAATATCTATTTGAATTTGTAGAGAATTCATGCATTTTTCCCCAATGTTGGCCATCCATAGTGATAAAGGAGGATAGATTTTTAATGGAGATTTTCCACTAATTTATGGAAATTTGACAAATGACCAAAATTCTAGAATTCTCTACATTTTTCTCCAATTCTTCTTATGAGTTTTGGTGTATATAAAAGGAAAAGATAGGCTTGTTCATTGGAAGAAAAAAAAAAAAGGAACCACTCTTGCAAGGCTTCCAAAGAATTTTCTTCAACTCTTTTTCATAGAAACCAAAAACAAGATAGGAAAATTATATGGAAGAAATAAGATGGATGAAGGAAAGGTTGATGAAAACTATTGTCAAGCTATATTGGAGGGAAAGGAGAAGGAAAGGATCATCTAAATATAAGGTAAAATTCCTAAACTTAATTCTTTGATTTAATTTGTAAGATTTATAGCTTGATTGAGTAATAAATTGAATTAATTAAGCTAAAAAAGTTAAAAATGAACTAGGGTTTAAAGGAATCCTGAAATCTATTTTGAAACAAAAACTTGTAGCTAGAATTCTATGGACTTAATGCATGAATTTAGGAAAGTATAAAACATGAAAGTTGTAGGTATATATGTTATTTAGATTCCTATAAAAATATTTTAGGAAATTGGAAGTGAAGAAGGAGATATTAAGTGAAAATAGAGACTAACTGGGATGTAGGGTTTCTTAAAAAGGCTACTATATTTTATTTTATAGAATGTTAGAGACTTAATTAAGCAAAGTTTCAACATGAAAAGTGTTCATTTATGTCTTATCTAGAGACCTGTAAAAGAATTTTAGTATTAGATTTGTATTTTGAGAGATATTAAGCCATAAGTGTTACCTGTTCAGATTGACAGACAAATAGGAAAAGGTTACTATGTTCTGTTGATATGAGAACTTTAGAGTCTTAATTAAGAAAAGTGTTAACATGAAAAATATTCATTTATATGTTAAATAAGTGACTAAAAAATGGTTTTTTATTTGGATGAATATGAATTTAGTTATAGGCATGGTAATAGAGTTTTCCTGGATATGAACCGCAAGACAATAGGTATAATTTTGATGAATTAATGAGAATGATGTAGTAATCAGATTGATCTGAAATTTCAATAAATAGTAGTCTCATATGTCTAGTTTAAGCAAAAAAAAAAAAAGAATTGAAGCAATTGGATAAGTGTAAAGAGAGATATGGGAAACAAAATACAAGCTGCCAGTAAGGGTTTCATATAGGTAAACCCTAGAAATTGGGGATTTTAGGAATTTTTTAATCATAAGTATAATTAATGTAATTTCATGTTAATTGGTATCTAAATTGAAATTAATTGGATATGTAGAATCAATAATCAATAAAAGACATGATGAAAATCATGAGTGCTAAGGCATTGGATCAAGAAAAAAGGAAATGGGTAATGTAAAGGTTAAAGGCTAAAATGAGTTATATATACATCATTATACCTATCCATAACTTGAATTATTGAATTCAAATTGAGCATTTTTTCTTCTAGACCAAATACCTCATTGTTATTGCCATTGATCATCTTTTGATTAATCAAGCTTAACTTGATCTATTACCATTGAATTGTTATTGAAATTGATATGTTTATTGTGTTGCTCACCTTGAGAACCTGAATTGTGATATTTAGTTCGATTGAATTTACACCATAAAACTCTAAATGTTTTGCTGTAATACCCTAGAAAGTTATAACTCTCATGCGTGAATTAATTCTCAGTTTGTGGTTCATTAGTCTTGAAATGGTGGGGAAATAATTTTAGAGACACAATTAGAAAGCAAACTTGTTACTTTTCTGGAAAGCTGCGGTGTCGGGAACACTGCCGAGAAATGAGCTGTCCGGTCAACAGAAGAATTTCTGAAGTTGACCTGGGGATAAAAGATCACTATAATTTATGTGTAATTTTGGTAAAAATAAAGAAGTGAAAATTATTTAGGAACACTGAAAAAGTAAGTAATGGCATAATTATAAATAAATGGAAGTTTAAGGTGAATAGTAGAAAGTGATCGGCTGGGGTTACAGATTGACTCCAAAATTATTTTTATAAATGAGTATAAATTAAAATAAGCCTATTGACTATCCACTCGGATATCTAATTTCAAGCAGAATTGATAGAATAAATTACATAAGATTTTGGACCAAAGTGTAATGGATGGAAGTTGGAGGAGTTAGCTGTAATTTGCCAAAATGAATTTTCTATATATTTTACACTTAGAGTAATTGTCTTCATCTTCTTCTTTTTTCTCCATCAAAGCTGAACCCTTCATCCCTTCTTCTCCCATTCATTTCTCCATTATATGGCACCAAATTACTTAGAAAAATCATAGAAAAATTAAGTTTCAACATTGCTTTACCTATGTCCATCATCAATTTGTAGAAAGAAGCAAAGGAAACTAAGGAGGAATTGATTGAAGATTTCAACTACTTTGTCAATTTGATGCAAGAAGTTTATTTGTTGGGTTTTATGGTTCCATTAGATGTTAATTAGGTTGAATTATATGGGTTTAGTGTTAATTTACACCAATTGATGTTATTTGATGAAAATCACTAAATTGGTTTGGTTAGTTTAAAGTTGTATGAAATGAATTGATGATTTAGAGTTAGTTTGTATTAATTGATGTTAGAATTAGTCAATTGGATGTGATTAGGCAACTAATTGATAGATTAATTGATGTAGAATTGATGTTTGGATCAAAGTGCTTTATTTTACCCTATTGGAGGAATTCGGTTGAATTGGCTTGGAAATTGCTTGTTCAAGGTGATTTGGAAGCTTAGGTGAGTCTATATTGCATCCTAAAACATGCCTAATTGATTTAATTGTTGATTGGAACCATGCCCTAAAATCCTATGTTTGGCCAAATGGTGTGCACTATTCACATTATCTATTTTCCTTTGATTTTTGCTTGAATTCCCTTGCCATTTGATCCTATTTTGATATTGTTTAATCTTATTTCTTGAATGCCTATACCTTGTTTGACAATGTGACTTTGTGTTGATTGAATTGGACAAGTCAAATTTGAACCATCACCTAACCTATTGGCTTGCCATTGTATGCCCACCGCATGTTCGATGAAATGCCTAGTTCATTTGCCTTTGGCCTAATGGTTAGTATTCCATAGGCCTATCATTTGAATGCCATTGTCGCCAGCGACGTTGGCATGCCAATTGGCCTACCAATTTTCGTCTTCGAACTAACTTTTGTTCCATACCTTTGTTGTTTACCATAACCTTTATCCTTACTTATATATTGTATTCTGTTATGCCATTGTTTCATATACTTCTTAATTTGAAAGATATTGGTTATATTGACAGTGATGATACCATTATTGCATAATGGTGTCTGTTGACATGTTACTCATTTATATTGACCTAAATGTGGTTTAACAGAGCTGCCTCACCGACAAGGCAGTAGGTACATACTGTCGGCGATGTGTACATTGATATTGATGCCCTAGCTGGGAAGGGTTATTGGTCTCGGCCATAGTACCTGATCAGTCTTATGCCTACTTGATATGTGATCGACTGTGTGATTACACATAGTCTACGTATTTCATGGCCCTCTGTCTGTCTTACCATATGATTCCATAACTTTATATGACCATTGTTATTCCTATTGATTACTGATACTGATTATGTAAACTTATATGATTGATATTGTACCATTATCCCTTATCTTGTGTATATCATTATTTCAACCTATATTTCATTGATGATGCATATACATTCACTGAGTATCATCTATACTCATTCTTTATTTGTTTACCCATATTAGGAGAGGAGTAGGTTACAGATTCCTGTCTTCTGTCATCTCAGGATATCTGCAGATGTTTATCTGATGTATATTTTCTAATACTATATATTATTATTATTATTATTGGTGTTCATTATCTAGCTGCTCCATGGGGTATGTATGGGTTAGCTAGGAGATGAACATATGTGTATACTGAAGATGATATTTTGAGTTATATGATGATATTGTAATATGATATTATGATGATTATAGCCAATTGCAGAAATTACATAATGATTGACATAATAACAGATTGAATGGTAACTAATTAAAATGGATAATAGATTGTGGATTATAGATTGTGCATGTGATACTGGGTTCTACGGGTGCCCGTCGCCATTGGCATTTTCCCTGCCCTAAGAGCATCATGGTCTGGGAAACCGGGTCATGACAGAGGTGGTATCAAAGCTCTAGGTTTACAGATTGTGAATCTAAGTTAAGTTGAATAGTGACTGAATTACAGAGGAATAGTGATTAAGTACAGAATGGGATAGAATTAAGTATACCATAGAGCATAGGATTTCCTTTGTCATCATTTGCTGTTATTATTCTGCATTTCTGTCATATTCTGAGACCGTTTTCATTTTTTTCTACTGATTACAGAGATGTGCAACGATAGGGACAGAGATACCAGGGAGGTAGAGGTTGCCTCCAATGAGTCACTAGTTAGGGAGATTGCAATATCAGAGGGTTTGTCTCGATTTCGACGGACTTCAAAGGATTCTGAGAGGGGCGATGACCACTAGAGAGTAGAGATGATGAGAGGTCTATTAGAGTTACGGAGGAGATGGCTAAGATGAGACAGGAGAGACAGCAGGTACAGCCACCACTTGCTCTAGCAGTAGTACCTCCACCAGTAGTACCAGAGGCAGTTCCTGTAGCACCAGCTCCTGTGCAACCAGTGGGGGCTCAGAGGGAGCCAGCTGTACAGGGAGGTCGGAGAGAGATTGAGGAGTATGGAATATCCATGTTTAGCTTTCTGAAGCTAAACTTACCAGAGTTCAGGGGAGATAGGGGCTCAGATCCTGTAGATTTCTTGGAGGAGGTGGACAAGGTAATGAGGAGACTACCTTGTTCAGAGTTGAGGGCAGTTGAGTTGGTGGGTCTATTGCTTAAGGGTAAGGCGTGGACATGGTTCTTGAGGCGGATGGAGACTAGACTTTATGGTGAGTACCCACCTACATGGGCAGAGTTCAGGCAGGGTTTGATTGTTGAGTTCATTACTGAGGATGTGAAGACCCAAAATTTGATCAGATTTGAGCAGCTTAAGCAGGGAGACATATCAGTGGAGGAGTATGTGGAGTTTGTCAGGCTGAGTAGATATACTACTCATATTGTACCTACAGAGGCTGATCTGATTAGTAGGTTTTGAAGGGGTCTGCATGCTTCACTCCATAATGCATTACTGGCTACCAAGTTCACTTCCTTGACTACAGTGATTGACAAGGCTACACAGATGGAGGAGAAATACAAGACTGAGAGGGCAAAGAGGGACCAGAAGAGGAAGGTGGTCTAGGATCACAGAGTAAGAGAGGGGAGAGCAGCTCCCATTCTAGACAGATTGAGCCAGTGCCGCGATTTGAGTAGAGATCATCAGGTGGTAGTTAGAGGCAGAGATTACAGAGTAGGGGACCACCAGTGGTACGACCTACACCTACTTACTCACAGGGCTCTTCTAGACCAATAGCATAGGTACCTGGTGTGCCAATTTGTGGTTTTTGTGGACGGAGGCACGGAGGAGAGTGCCGGCTATAGACAGGAGCATGTTTGAAGTGTGGTCAGTAGAGACAATTCATTAACAGATGTCCTCTATGGGGTAAGCAGCAGCAGCAGCCATTTGTTACAGTCTCACAGCTAGTGATACAGGCGAGTCAGAATCTGGGTAGAGAGACTATTACCAGAGGCAGAGGCAGGGGATGATAGGCTCCCAGTGGTAGTCAGGCTCCAGCTGGTAAGGGCTAAGGTAGAGTGTTTGCTGTCAACACCCAGGATGCCCAGAGATCAAACAATGTTGTCATAGGTACTATCTTGATTCAGAATGAGATTGCATATGCCTTATTCGATTCGGGTGCTACTCATTCTTTTGTGTCACCATATTTTACACCCAAATTGAATAAGGAAAAGAGATTATTAGACGTGCCATTGATGATTGCTACTCCTATGGGTAATAGTGTGGATGTTGATTATTACTACCCTAATTGCATTATTGATATTGATGATCAGATTTTGCATGTTGATTTGATTGAGTTGCTTGTGTTAGAGTTGGATGTGATTTTGGGTATGGATTGGTTGACGAGGCACCAAGCAATTATAGACTGTTATCGGAAGAGAGTTAGATTCCAGCCTGAGGGGTAGCTAGAGTTTGAGTTTCAGTATGAGATTCGGGAGTTTCGGGTTAACCTGATTTCTGCTATCCAGGATAGGAGGATGATTGGGAAAGGTTGTTCAGCCTATTTGGCACATGTAGTAGATGTACAAAAGTCTTTTGTACAGTTGGATCAGATACCGGTTGTTCAGGAGTTTCCTGATGTATTTCCTAATGAGTTGCCAGGATTGCCCCCTGATAGGGAGATTGAGTTTGAGATAGAGGTGCATGCAGGCACAGACCCTATATCTATTCCACCATACATAATGGCTCCAGCTGAATTAAAGGAATTGAAGATACAGTTACAGGAGCTATTAGATAGAGGGTTCATCAGACCGAGCATTTCTCCTTGGGGTGTATCGATACTATTTGTGAGGAAGAAAGATGGCTCATTAAGGATGTGTATAGATTACAGACAACTGAACAAAGTCACAGTGAAGAACAAGTATTTGTTGCCTCGGATAAATGACTTATTTGATCAACTGCAGGGTGCCAGCCATTTTTCGAAGATAGATCTGAGATCTGGGTATCATCAATTGAAGATTAGGAAGGGTGATATACATAAGAATGCTTTCAGAACCCACTATGGACATTAAGAGTTTTTGGTGTTGCCATTCGAGTTGACCAATGCACCTGCTGCTTTCATGGATTTGATGAACAGAGTGTTCAGGTCATATTTGGATAACTTTGTCATTGTATTCATTGATGACATACTTATTTATTCTAGGAGTGAGGAGGAGCATATGAAGCATTTGAGGATTATTTTGCAGACATTTCGGGAGCATCAGCTGTATGCCAAGCTATCTAAGTGTCAGTTCTGGTTAACTGAAGTGTATTTCCTTGGGCATGTGATAAGCAAGGATGGGATTAAGGTGGATCCTTAGAAGATTGAAGTGGTTGCTAATTGGCCACAGCCTACTAGTGTTTCAGAGGTGTGCAGTTTTCTAGGTATGGTTGGATACTATAGGACGTTTGTGAAGGATTTCTCTCAAATTACAGCTCATTTGACTAGATTGATGAGAAAACAGGAGTGGTATGTCTGGACAGATGAGTGTGACCGTAGCTTCCAAACTCTAAAGTATTGCCTTACCAATGTTCCGGGGTTGGTATTACCAGTTAAGGGGGAGAAATTTACAATATATTGTGATGATTCACGGATTGGTCTGGGTTGTGTATTGATGCAGATAGGTAGGGTAATTGCTTACGCTTCTCGTCAGTTAAAGAAGCATGAAGCAAATTATCCGACACATGATCTAGATATGGCAGCAGTGATATTTGCCTTGAAGATTTGGAGACACTACTTATATGGATCAAAATGTGAGATATATACTGAACATAAGAGTCTACAGTATATATTTTAGCAGAAGGATTTAAATCTTAGGCAGCGCAGATGGGTAGAACTTCTAAAGGATTATGACTATGAGATTCTTTATCACCCAAGGAAGGCCAATGTAGTAGCTGATGTTTTGAGTAGGAAATCGATGGGCAGTTTAGCTCATATTGTGATTGGCAGGAGGCCATTGATTCGATAGATGAGAGAGTTGGCAAATTTGGGAGTAGAGTTGGAGTTGGGATCCCATGATCGAAACCAAGCTCTAATAGCCCAATTTCGGGCGAGGTCACTATTGCTAGATGATATTAAAGTGGCTCAAGATAGAGATCCTTACCTAATGAAGCTCAAGGGAGAAGTACAGAGTGGGAGGATGATAGAGTTCACAGTAGAGGATGGGGAATTGAGATGTGGGGGACGTATATATGTACCAGATTTTGATGGGCTATGGGATCGGATTATGAGAGAGGCTCACTACTCAGAATATAGTGTACATCTAGGGATTACCAAGATGTACCATGATTTGAGAGATGTTTATTGGTGGCCAGGATGAAGAAAGATGTAGCTCAGTTTGTGTCAAAATGCTTAGCCTGTTAGCAAGTTAAGTTCGAGCATCAGAAGCCATCAGGGCTACTTCAGGAGATAGAGTTGCCAGAGTAGAAATGGGAATAGGTGACTATGGATTTCATAGTTGGTCTACCAAGGCCTTCGAGGGGATATGATTCTATATGGGTGATAATTGACCGTCTGACGAAGTCTGCTCATTTTCTGGAGGTTAAGACCAACTATACGGCAACTCAGCATGCACAGTCGTATGTGGATAAGATTGTGCGGCTTCATGGAGTTCCTTTGGTGATTATATCAGACAGGGGTACACAGTTCACATCTCAATTTTGGCAGAAGTTTCAGGAAGCTATGGGTACCCAGTTACGGTTCAGTACTGCTTTCCATCCGAAGACTGACGAGCAGTCGGAGAGGACGATCCAGACTTTGGAGGATATGCTCAGATTATATGTTCTAGATTTTAAGGGTAACTGGGATTATTATCTGCCATTGATAGAGTTCTCCTACAACAACAGTTTTCACTCTTCTATTGGTATGGCTCCATTTGAAGCACTATATGGTAGGAAGTGCAGATCTCCAGTATGTTGGGTGGAGCCGGGTGAGAAGCAGCTAAAAGGGCCAAAGTTGATCAGAGAGACTATGGAAAAGGTTCCTATGATCAGAGATCGTATGAGGACTGCCTTCAGCAGGCAAAAGAGTTATGCTGATCCGAAGAGGAAAAATGTACATTTTGCAGTTGGTGATCATATCTTCCTTAAGGTCTCACCGATGAAGGGAGTTATAAGATTTAGGAAGAGGGTAAGTTGTCACCAAGATTTATAGGCCCATTTGAGATACTCGAGAAGATTGATAGTGTGGCCTATAGATTAGCTCTTTCATCCATATGAGCCACGTACGTTCGATTTTCCATATATCGATGCTGTGGAAGTATGTGTCTGATTCATTGCACATTTTGGAGGTTCAGAATGTGGATCTCAGTGATGATCTGTCTTATGAGGAGATTCCAGTGGAGATCATTGATCGACAGGTCAGACAGCTACGAAGTAATGAGATCCCGATGGTCAAAGTGCTTTGGAGGAATCAGTCCATAGAGGAGTGCAATTGGGAGAGCGAACAGGAGTTAAGGAGCAAATATTCATTCCTGTTCCAGCAGTGAGGTATGTTTTATTTAAATTCGAGGACGAATTTATTTGTAGGGGGAAGAATGTAATACCCTAGAAAGTTATAACTCTCATGCATAAATTAATTCTCAGTTTATGGTTCATTAGTCTTGAAATGGTGGGAAAATAATTTTAGAGACACAGTTAGAAAGCGAACTTGTTACTTTTTCGGAAAGCGGCGGTGTCAGGAACATTACCGAGAAATGAGTTGTCCGGTCAACAGAAGAATTTCTGAAGTTGACTTGGGGTAAAATATCACCATAATTTATGTGTAATTTTGGTAAAAAGAATGAAGTGAAAATTATTTAGGAACACTGAAAAAGTAAGTAATTGCATAATTATAAATAAATGAAAGTTTAAGGTGAATAATGGAAAGTGGTCGGTCGGGATTACAGAATGACTCCAGAATCATTTTTATAAATAAATATAAATTAAAATAAGCCTATTGACTCCCCACTCTGATATCTAATTCTAGACAAAATTGACAGAATAAATTACAGAAAATTTTGGACCAAAGTGTAATGGATGGAAATTGGAGGAGTTAGTTGTAATTTGCCAAAATGAATTTTCTATATATTTTACACTTAGAATAATTGTCTTCATCTTCTTCTTTCTTCTCCATCAAAGCCGAACCCTTCATCCCTTCTTCTCCCATTCATTTCTTCATTATATGGCACCAAATTACTTAGAAAAATCATAGAAAATTTAAGTTTCAACATTGCTTTACCTATGTCCATCATCAATTTGTAGAAAGGAGCAAAGGAAACCAAGGAGGAATTGATTGAAGATTTCGGCCATTTTGTCAATTTGAGGTAAGAAGTTTATTTGTTGGGTTTTATGGTTCCATTAGATGTTAATTAGGTTGAATTAGATGGGTTTAGTGTTAATTTACACCAATTGATGCTATTTGATGGAAATCCCTAAATTGGTTTGGTTAATTTAAAGTTGTATGAATTGACTTGATGATTTAGAGTTAGTTTGTATTAATTAATGTTAGAATTAGTCAATTGGATGTGATTAGGCAACTAATTGATGTAGAATTGAAGTTTAAATCAAAGTGCTTTATTTTTCCCTATTAGAGGAATTCGATTAAATTGGCTTGGAAATTGCTTGTTCAAGGTTATTTGGAAGCTCAGGTGAGTCTATATTGCATCCTAAAGCATGCCTAATTGATTTAATTGTTGATTGGAACCTTTCCCTAATTCACATTGTCCATTTTCCTTTGATTTTTGCTTGAATTCCCTTGCCATTTGATCCTATTTTGATGTTGTTTAATCTTATTTCTTGAATGCCTATACCTTGTTTGACAATGTGACTTTATGTTGATTGAATTGGGCAAGTCAAATTTGAACCATAACCTAACCTATTGGCTTGCCATTGTATGCCCACCACATGTTCGATGAAATGCCTAGTTCATTTGCCTTTGGCCTAATGGTTAGTATTCCATAGGCCTACCATTTGAATGCCATTGTCGCCAGCGATGTTGGCATGCCAATTGGCCTACCAATTTTCATCACTGAACCAATTTTTGTTCCATACCTTTGTTGTTTACTATAACCTTTATCCTTACTTATATATTGTATTCTGCTATGCCATTGATTCATATACTTCTTAATTTGAAAGATATTTGTTATATTGATAGTGATGATACCATTATTGCATAATGGTTTCTATTGACATGTTACTCATTTATATTGACTAAATATGATTGACAGAGTTGCCTCACTGACAGGGTAATGGGTACATACTATCAGCAATGTGCACATTGATATTGATGCCCTAACTGGGAAGGGTTATTGGGCCCGACCATAGGACCTGATCAGTCTTATGCCTACTTGATATGTGATCGACTGTGTGATTATACATAGTCTACGTGTTTCATGACCCTCTATCTGTCTTACCATAAGATTCCATAACTTGATATGACCATTGTTATTCCTATTGATTATTGATACTAATTCTGTAAACTTATATGATTGATACTGTACCATTATCCCTTATCATGTGTATATCATTGTTTCAGCCTATATTTCATTGATGATGCATATAGATTCATTGAGTATCATCTATACTCATTCTTTATTTGTTTTCCCATTTCAAGAGAGGAGTAGGTTGCAAATTCTTGTCTTCTGTCATCCTGGGATATCTGCAAAGGTTTATCTGATGTATATTTTCTGATACTGTGTTTTATTATTATTATTATTATTGGTATTCATTATCTAGCTGCTCCATGGGGTATGTATGGGTTAGCTAGGAGATGAACATATGTGTATACTGATGATGATATTTTGAGTTATATGATGATATTGTGATATGATATTGTGATGATTATAGCCAATTGCAAAAATTGCAGAATGATTGACAGAATAATAAGTTGAATGGTAACTAATTAAAATGGATAATAGATTGTGGATTATAGATTGTGCACGTGATACTGGGTTCTATGGGTGCCGGTCGCCATTGGCATTTCTCATGCCCTAGGACCGTCGCGGTCCGGGAAATCAGGTCGTGACATATGCACACCAAATATTCAACCATATGCCATATTGATTATTATTAATTATCTACCATTGTACCGAGAATAAAACCAGTTACATGTTACTGAAAAATATTAACCTAAATGTTAAATGAGCCATGTTTATCGATTGAATGCCATTACACTATAATGTTTCCAATATATACATGATGTAATTAATGACCTCATTAGCCTAAATGTGTAGAATTGACAGAGCTAACTTATCGATGGGGTAGTGGGTAAATGTCACGACCCATTTTCAGATCATGACGGTCCTAGGGTGCGGGAGATGCTGAGGCAACCGATTCCCATAGAACCCATCGATCATCTCAATACAATATCAATATTGCAACGGAAACATCTATACACATCATCAATCAATTAATAGTCTAAATACATACACTCACATAATTACTATTCATTCTGTAACTCTGCCATTCATTTTGTCACTTTCTATAACTACCATAATCATATCATTAATTAATTTCCAATATACTCATACATACATATTCATATACTAACTATACCGTATATAACCTATGGAGCAACTAGGATATGAACATACAAAATATTCAGTGTTTAAAATAATTACACTGCAATAAAATTGTAGAATCTATAGGGAGTCGAAATGGTGGGATATCTGCCTCCTATTCTGCACCTGAGAGAGTAAACAGTGAGAGGGTGAGTATATATCAAACTCAGTGAATCAAATATGCATTGACCAATAAAATAGGAAATGGAATATCAATAAGCAATAGGCAGATGAAGTAAATGAATCAATCTGCTCAGAATATCTATAATACAAAATCAAGTGCAGAATATGACTGTAAGTAAACAATCACATCAATGGAAATATATCACATGGATAAGATGGAAATGACAGATATGGAGCTAGAAAATGCATAGAAATGTGTCAAGCACAAATCACTCATATAAATAAACATAAGACGGATCAGGTCTTATGTAACACCTCAACCAAAAGCTAACCCAAACCATTAGAGGGGGAAATTTTTTTCTTTCTTTTCACATTGTTAATGATGTGTGTTTATGCATGAAATAAATAGTTATGCATGTTATTTGAATAGATTTTAGGCATAGAAGTGGTTTAGAGGCTGTTAGGAATTAATCGGAAAATTTTGAGTTTTTGGTGAACTAGGGGCAAAATGGTCATTTTTCGCCCCGTCGGATTTTAATGAATTTTATATTATATTTGGAGGTAGAAAATAATTTAAAGACTTGAAAATGGTATTATTTATTTTATTTGAGTATTAGTTAGAGAAATAATCCCGGTTGAAAAATATTTATCGGCGCGTTGCGCGATTTCGGTGTTTCGGTTGCACTGAGGGTATTTTGGTCATTTCCTTTATATTATGGAGTTATTGAGTATGTGAAACCTTATGGTATTAGTTTAGACTTGATTAAATCTAGCCATTGGATCAAATGATGAAGGATTGGATAGTTAGATGAGTAGGTTGCAAATTTACTATCCTAAGCTCAAAGTATGGGATTATTGCTTTTGGTTTATGATTTGGTGTGTTAAAAGCATGTGATATTCATCTTGGTTGACTTTGGATGAATCAATAGTATGAAATTAAGAAGAATGGATGGTTGGATGACTAGGATTCACCAAAACTACCATGAAACCTAAACCATTGGATCACACCTTTTATATTTGGATATATATA
>CANXYC011011771.1:0-26604 GCA_948193065.1 Aleurites moluccanus | reverse complement strand
GGAACAAGAGAATATTATTCATGGAATGATATAGTAAAGAAATGATTTATGCTTGAATGGATTATGATATGTTATAGCATGATATAAATATATGATATAATTGTATGTAAGATTCAGAATGTGGGAGTTCTACGGGTTTATAGGTGGCCTTAAGCCTACCCTTGCCCTAGGACCGTCGCACCACTGGAGTTGGGGTGTGACACATAGACACCAAACCCCAATAGCCCCTAACCCACCAAGACCACCACCTTAACAAATTCCCCCTCTTAGGCTGAGAGCACCCAACCCCCATGATTTTGAATTTAAGTAGCCTCTTTCTATGACTTGATTGATGATGAAGGGAAGGATATATGTGTGAATGCCAAGGATGATGATGATAGAGGAATCAAAATTGAAATGCCTAAATTTGATGGAAACTTAAACCCTAATGAATTTTTATGGATCGATGAGCATGTTGCACCAAACTTGTACAAAATAATGCATGGATTGTCTAATATTCCATTCGTGCTTAGAAGTGAGTTTGAAATAATGCATATGCTAGTTTATAAGTCTACCATGGATTTTGGGTTGTCGTTCTTTGAATGTTACTTGAAATGTGAGGTAATGCAAAAGGATTGGAGAAAGAAAAGGAAGTTTTGAATGTGAAACTTTCTTTTATTCATTTTGAGCGAATCAAATATTTTGAATAATGGGCATGAATGGAGTTCTTTTTCATGGGAATATAGATTTTAATTCGAAACTTTTGGGTTTGTGGAATACAAATGAAATATTCAATATGGGAAAAAAATGTGCATACGACCTCTTATGCATACTTGTGAATAGAGCATGTTGAAGATTTTGGTTTCTAGTGTGAACAACCAATTAGATTTGAGGATAAATCTTTTGAAAGGAGAGGAGTTTGATGTATATCAAGGATGCAATTATATGTTTCATGCTCAAATTCAAGAGATGATCTTGCCATTACGATGTATTCCCTAGCCCACACTCTTCCATTTCCAATAAGTAATGCTTCAAGCTCAGCCCACACCATGACTCCAACCCATTCAGCTTATGTTACAAGAGCTTATGAGCTTTATCCATATATTTTTAGACTTAATTTAATTATGCAAGAAGAGGAAGCCTAAGTTTTTTCTTCATTAGACTAATCCAGCCCATATTGGAAGAAGTAGAGTTTGGGTTCTTTAATTTGGGCTTTTGGGATGAATAATGTAAGAATGGCCCAAAGGAGCTCCTTCTCACATGAAAGGATTATGGAATGGTAGAAGAATTCTGAATTTTCAAACAAAAGAGATAAGTTCACATGGCCTTTTCTCTTCCCTTGCTTTTTACCCGATTTGGCTAAATATGGTTAAAATATGTGTCTATTTTGCCAAATCGGGATTGCTTATAATTTTTAGCTATTGTCTTTATTGTTTAGCCTTGTAAAGCCTATATATATAGGCTTTATTGTAAGAGGAAACTTAGCATATGATGAATTCTTTCCTATTTTTACTTGTTTATGCTTTCCTTTTACGTTTTCTTTTATGCTTTCTTTAGTGGCTACATTTTAATTCCAAATTTTCATACTTGTCACTTTCTTTTATTGTCTTTAATTTTCAGCAATTTAATTGTTAGTTTTCATCCATTTTAAGTTCATTTTATTCCTCCTTTATGTTCTTCATTTAATGCTTGACTTCATTTTCTGCCATTTATCATTTTAAGCTTTAATTTTCAGTCTTGCTTTCCATTTGAATGTTTTTAAAGTCCATTGTTCTTACCTTTAAGCCTTTTTACACGTTTTTGACCTCATCTCCCTTATTTAGCTCACATAAACCCTTGCCACTGTTAAAATACCTATCTCAGCCCCAAAATTCCAGTACCTTCAAAACTCATTCCACCACCTCACTACATCTTAAAACCTTCTCAAAAAGCCTCCTATCAAGTTTCATAAGTATTGGAGTTCATCTCCTTGCATTCCTACACAAACTGAACCCTAACCCATTCATCTAACCTAGCTACTGCCTAAATTTGACCTACCTTTAAAACTGACCTATAATTCCTAAAACCATCACCAAACCACCTATAATAGTATCATTTGAGGACTCCTAAAGTTTCATAGTGTTTGGAGATCATTTTCCATTTGAAGTAGAGAGACCGAATCCAAGACCCTAAGTTGGCAGATTTGGGGTTTTGGCTTGAGAACTTGGCTTCATTAGTTTTACTTTGACTTTGAGAGGATTCTTGGGCTGGAAATCACCTATATTGGGGCTGGGATCCTGTAATAACCCGAACGATTATAATAGGAAACTCAAATCGGGTAGGAATTTTTTTTTTAATTCTCAAGAGAGCAACAATCGAAAATGAATCAAGAACAATGGAAAATAGACATTAAAGTGAATTATAGAATAAATAAGAATTAAATCGAATAAAATGGGTAATATAAACATAGTTGAAAATGCTAGAGTATTAAAAATTATAGCAAAGTAAATTAAAAATACTTAAGAATTAATTAATTGATTAATTACTAATTAATCAAGAATTAGCCTAAAAAGTCAACAAAAGTGGCTATATATATATATAATGATTTAATTATATTTTTTTCTTTATTTTTTTTTCTTTAATTTTCTTTTTCCCTAATTTTCCTATTGCGTCATTTGTTATATAAATAGATAAGTATGACAAAGAAGCCATCATCTTCTTCCTTTCTTCTTCATGGCTGAAATTTACAAGCTCTCTCCATGGAATTTTTTTTTCTTCTAGCTTCCTAAAATCTCTTGTTTTAGCATAAATCCTTTCACAAATAATGTTTTCCTCAACATCTAATTGAATTATTTGGGCTTAGATAGAGATTTGGAGCAATTTTTCTCCAAGGTAAATTTCTTAACAAGTTTTGAAATTCATTTTTTGATGAGTTATTTGAATGATTAAAGTATAGGATGATATGTCTAGAGTGGAGAAAGTAATTGGGAATTTTGAAATTTTCCTTCTTAGAAATTTCCTGTGGGTTGATAGAAAATTTAGGCTCCATTTTTGTACCCTTAGGGATAGAATTTGAAAATGTACAAAACACTAAAGTTGTAATTGTGTATGTGTAGAATATATGTTATTCAGAATATTTTGACTGAATCCTTCTGTGTTTGGAGATATAAGTATCCAAACATGTCTGACTAAGATGGGGTTTTATTTCTATGAAATTCCTGACACTCAGTAGGAAGTTGGAGCTAAGTTTTGAGGCCTTTAATGTAGGAATTTGACAATATTAAAAACATGGAAGTTGTAGATATACATTTTAGGAATATTTTGTCTTTTGGAAGTTTTACAAATTCTCACTGCATTGTTAACTATGAACCCTAAGTCAGACTGGCTCGGGTTAGGGATTTTAGAAGTGTAACCCTTCAGAAATTGGTAAATATGAGGACTTTAAGTTCTGAATCAAGTTAAAGCCAAAACATGAGAAATGCGTCATTATATCTTAGCTAAAATTCATTGAAAACAAAATAGTATTTGGACCTACACATAATGAGTTATAAGTGAAATATCAGGATATGCTCGGGTAGAAATTTCAGGATTTCTGAATCTTGTCTAGAATTTAGGTTTGCTTATTGTATTTTAATGTAATTAGGTTTCTAAATTGAGATTTATGTTATAGCTATAGAAATGAGAGATAAAGGAAAAGACAGGGAAGTGGAAGACCACCCTTTTAGTTTGTGCTAGGTGGTTGGACATATTGGATTTTTAGGGTGAGTAACATATATGTTTCTTTACTTTTCACCTTTGCATATTGTTTCCTTGAATCTTCCCTAAGAAATTGTATTGTTATTAAAATTTCTTGATTATGTAGCCATTGTTAATTGAATCCTTGATATATATAAATGTATTGATTGATGTTCATTATTGAACAATATTTTTACTTACCCTATATATGGGACCATTGACAGTACTACTCTCCCGATGGAGTAGATGTTTGTTCATCGGGCATTGTGCACAGTGTATTGTATTGGAGACCCTATCTAGGAGGGGATTACGGTCCTAGACATATAGTCTGATCAACTGTATGACTATTGACATGCTACTTAATTATAGTCTCTATCCATTGTTCATTGGATTTTGCTAACTGTTACGGATATAGAACATGTGGTTCACAATCTTTTCTTGCAAGTGACCAATGTTATTAATTATATGATTGTTCTTATAAACTATATTGTACTTGAAACTTGATATCCATTGGAAACCTTGTTTCTTGGCATTGATATTACTATCTTGAAATATTGTAATTTGTTATTGAATGTCTTTTCTTGTGAGCACCTAGCCTCACAAGTGAGGGAGTATATATGTTATTCACTAAGATTCGTCTCACCCCATTGTGGTTTATCCTTTTCAGGGTTTGATAGCTAACGATGATTCCATTTCCTCTCTCTTTCTTCAGGAGTGGAATTTTCCTTATCTATGTAATGACTCCTTATTTGTATTTATGGATCTTTCGATAGTAGCTCTATGATATGTAATAATGAATTTAGTAATGACAATGTAATGAAGATATGTTACGGAGATGTAATTATTACACTATATATGCAGTGTAAAGTATTGGATTGGGGAAAGTGATAATAAATGTGGCATGTACATTGTAGTATAGGCTGAGTTTGGGAATAGAAATGTTGATTTATATAGGTTGTGTTAATGTTGGTTATGAAGAGAGGGACTTAGGATCCTGGGTACTAGATTGTAAAAGTAAAGTAGTTATGTCAAATTTTCTGTAGAAATGCAGAATGGGATTTTACGGGTTTAGGTGGCCTTATGCCTTCCTCATACCCTAGGACCGTCATATCTCCTGGAATGGGGGATGTGACAGAGTTGGTATCAGAGAAAAGAAATAAAGGAAACATAATTAACTAGGTATAAGTGTCTTAAGTGTATAAGTGTACCATGGAGCGTTAGAATTTTTGTAACGTCAATTGTTATAATCTGTTATGTGTTCATCTGTGTTCTGCTAGTTGATATCTATTCCTTTTGTGTGTTTATAGAATATGCCGCCATGAGGACGTCCGAGAGGTAGGGGATGGGGTAGAGGTGTTATTCGTCCAGAATCTATTAGGCTAGGTTCTTCTAGATCTAGTAGGAGAAGGGAGGCTGAAGAAGTTTCCCAAGTAGCACCAGATAGAGCTGAATCAGTTGAACCGCTGTAGATAAGAAGAAGAAGAAAAAGAGAAGAGGAAGTTGTGGCAAAGAATGTTAATATAATGAATGAAGCATTGATGAGAGAAAATGAGCGGTTAAGGAAAGAAATAGAAGAGTTGAGGTGACGCATGCCAGATAATATGCCTGTACCACCCCCGACACCTATAATGCCTCCACTAGTAGTAGTGCCACCTCCTGTTTTTCCACCTATAGCACCGATGGTTAGACGGATTATTGATGAAGGGGGAGTTACTATGTTCAGTTTTTTGAAACTTGGAATACCGGAGTTTGGAGGTGAGCAGGGAGATGACCCTAACCCTTTCATAGATCACCTAGAAAAGGTGGTGAAGATGTTGCCTTATTCTGATACTTGGGCTATTGAGTTGATTGGTTTATTGCTTAAGGATAGAGCCTACGACTGGTTTGAGAGGCACATTGGGGAGTGGTTGTATAGAGATAATCCGCCTACCTGGACTGAGTTTAAATAGGCTATGCTTGATAAGTTTCTTACAGAGGGAGAAAAAAGTAAACGTATGATACAATTTGAAAGATTAGAGCAGGGAAGTTTGACTGTACCGGAGTATAATAAGGAATTTTTTAGGCTAGCAAAATTTTCTAGACAAATTGTTCCTAATAAAGCTGTAGAGATCTATAGGTTCAGAAGAGGACTGCATGCTTCCCTCCACAACTCACTGTTAGCAGTGGAGTTCACATCCTTAACAAAGTTGATTGATAGCGCAACTCCAATGGAAGAAAAATATAAGGATGAGAGGACAAAGAGAGAGTAGAGAAGGAGAGATGAAAATAGGGGACAAAACAGTCAGAGGAAGACAGGAGAACAGAAGAACAAAGTTATCAGAGTAGGCCTGTAGAGATTGGTTTTAGGCCTTCATAGAGCCAGCTAGTAGCTAATATGAGTAGAGGGCAAAGTAGATCCGAGGTTGTTTCATCAACTCCTCGACCATATGATAGTGTACATCAAACATATTAGCCCTCACATAATAGTCATGTATGTGGGACTTATGGCAGATGACATTCTGGTGCATGCCGATGGTTGATGGGGGCTTACTTGAGATGTGGCCAACAGGGTCATTTTATTAAAGACTGTCCACTCTCCGTAGGTCAGCAGGGTCAACAGAGAGTTACTGCATCCTCACAGCCTACAGTTCAGCAGACTCAGGGTATCTATAGACCCCCAACAGGCAGAGGTAGAGTCCAGATTACTGCACAGGGTTCTTCTCAGCCATCCTCAGGCAGAGGTCAGGGCAGAGTATTTGCCCTTAATCAACAGGAGGCAAGAGCATCTAACACAGCTGTGGAAGGTATGGTTTTAATTCAAACTTAGTTGGCTAGAGTTTTGTTTGATACTGGTACTACCCACTCTTTTGTGTCTTTTGCTTATGTGAACAAATTAGGAATGGATAGTAGTCAAATGGAAATGCCATTAGAGGTTTCCACACCCTTAGTAAACACTATTGTGGTAGATAAAGAGTACAAAAAATATAGAGTGGGAATTGAGGGGAGAAACATACCAGTAACCTTAATTGAATTGCCAGTGTTAAAACTGGATATTATATTGGGTATGGATTGGTTATCACAGAATTGGGCTTCTATTGATTGTTATGAAAAGAAAATAGAATTTAAACTGGAAGGGAAGTCAGGTTTTGTGTATCAGGGTGAGAGAATGGGGGTGATGGCGAATATAATTTCATCCATTGGAGCGAGACGACTATTACAGAAGGGATGTGAAGCTTATTTAGCATATGTAGTGGATACCTGGACAACTGGTTCTGATATTACTCATATTCCTGTGGTAAATGAATTTGTGAATGTATTTCCTGAGGAGTTACCAAGTTTACCACCGAAGAGGAAAATTGAGTTTGAAATCGAAGTTTTGCCGGGAACTAATCCAATATCTATTCCTCCGTATAGAATGACACCAACTGAGTTGAAGGAGTTGAAGATCCAGTTGCAAGAATTGCTGGATAAAGGGTTCATACGACCCAGCAGTTCACCTTAGGGTGCGCCCGTTCTTTTTGTGAAAAAGAAAAGTTGCAAGAATTACTGGATAAAGGGTTCATACGACCCAGCAGTTCACATTGGGGTGCACCCGTTCTTTTTGTAAAAAAGAAAGATGGATCTTTGCATATCTGCATAGATTACCGACAACATAATAAGGTGACAATTAAAAATAAATACCCATTGCTGAGAATAGATGATCTCTTTGACCAATTGCAAGGTGCTAGTTATTTTTCAAAGATTGATCTGCGATCGGGTTATCATAAGTTGAAAATCCGAAAGGAAGTTGTGATGAAAACTGCTTTTAGAACCTGATATAATCATATGAGTTTTTGGTGTTGCCTTTCGGTTTAACAAATGCTCTTGCTATTTTTATGGATCTAATGAATTTGATCTTTAAACCGTTCTTGGATAGATTTGTTATTGTTTTCATTGATGACATCATTATTTATTCTAAAAGCAAGGAGGAACACAAAGAACATCTGAGAATGGTATTGCAGACTCTTCGGGAGCATCAGTTGTATGCTAAATTCTTGAAATGTGAATTTTGGCTTTCTGAAGTGTGTTTTCTAGGTCATGTTATCAGTGGAGAGAGTGTTAAAGTTGATCCCAAAAAGGTCGAAGCAGTTCCATAATGTCTTAGACCAACTAATGTGACTGATATTCGTAGTTTTCTGGGAATGGCTGGTTATTATCGTCGTTTTGTGAAGGATTTCTCCAGGATAGCCACACCATTAACCAGATTAACAAGAAAGCAAGTCAAGTTTCAGTGAGATGATGCATGTGAAGAGAGCTTTCAGAAGCTCAAAACTTGTCTCACTACATCTCCAATATTAGCATTACCTACAAACACGGGTGGATTTGCTATTTACTGTAATGCTTCAAGAGTGGGACTTGGATGTGTATTGATGCAGCATAGGAAGGTGATTGCTTATGCATCCAGGCAATCAAAGAAGCATGAAGTGAATTATCCCACACATGACTTGGAAATGGCAGCAGTTGTTTTTGCATTAAAAATTTAGAGACATTATCTATATGGAAAAAAGTGTGAAATCTTTATCGACCATAAAAGTCTTCAGTATATTATGCAATAAAGAGATTTGAACTTACAACAGTGAAGATGGGTGGAGCTAGTCAAAGATTATGATTGCCAGATACTTTATCATCCTGGTAAAGCAAATATAGTGGCAGATGCTTTAAGCAGGAAGTCAATGGGCAGTCTATCTCACGTTGCCGTAAGTAAAAGATTGTTGATCAAATAACTGAAATAGTTGTTCAATATGGGTATCCGATTGGAGATTACTGATTCAAAAGCTGTGGTTGGACACTTTCAAGTGAGGCCAATGTTCATTGATGAGATTGTAGTCTCATAGGATAAAGACCCATATTTAGTGAAGTTAAAAGAAGATTTGGTAAAGTATGCAGATGATATATCAGTTGAGAAGTCTCCTGACTTTAAGGTGGAAAATGGTGTACTGAAATTGGGACATAGATTGTGTGTACCTGATGTGGATGGAATATGGGAGAAAATTATGCAAGAGATGCATCATGCACCTTATAGTGTTCATCCTGGAGCAATAAAAATGTATCATGATTTGAAGAATTATTATTGGTAGCCTGGTTTGAAAAAGGATGTGGCTAAATTTATATCTACTTACTTAGCTTGTCAACAAGTGAAGGTTGAACACGAGAAACCTTCGGGTCTGCTACAAGAGATTGCATTGCCATAGTGGAAATGAGAACAGTAACCATGGATTTTGTAGTTGGGTTACCACAGACTGTAAAGGGTTATGATTAGATTTGGGTTATAGTGGATCAACTTACCAAATCAGCACATTTCTTGAAAGTTAAGACCACCTATACAACAACTTAGTATACTCAATTATACATTGATCACATTGTAAAGTTGCATGGAGTGCCAATATCCATCATATCGGATAGAGGTACTCAGTTTACTTCCCGATTTTGTAGAAATTTCAAGAGGCATTGGGTATGTAGTTGAATTTCAGCACTGCATTTCATCCACAAACTGATGGACAGATGGAAAGGACCATCCAAACTTTGGAGGACATGCTGAGGTTTTGTGTTTTAGATTATGGAGGTAGTTGGGATAAGTATTTACCTTTGGTGGAGTTTGCTTATAATAATAGTTATCATTCCACCATCGGTATGGCTCCATATGAGCCATTGTATGGTCGAAAGTGTCGTTCACCTGTTTATTGGGTTGAACAAGGAGAGAAATAAATTGAAAGCCCTGAGTTGATTCAAGAGACAATGGAGAAAGTTCCAGTTATTAGGGAGAGAATAAGAACTACTTTTAGTAGACATAAGAGTTATGCGGATCCAAAATAGAAGGATGTACAGTTTGCTATTGGTGACCACGTATTTCTTAAAATTTCTCAGATGAAAGGAGTAATGAGATTTGGCAAAAAGGGAAAATTTTTACCTAGGTATTTAGGATCATTTGAAGTATTGGATAGAGTTGGCAATGTGTCCTATCGCTTAGCTTTTCCTCCGAACTTAAGCCACATACATCCTATCTTCTATATTTTTATGTTGAGAAAGTATGTACCAGACCCGTCACATGTTCTTCTAGTGCAAGAAATTAAAGTAGATAAAGATTTGTCAAGTGAGGAAATTCCTTTTCATATTGTGGATATACAAGTGCGGAAGTTAAGAAATAAAGAGATTCCGATAGTGAAAGTGCTATGGAGAAAGCAAAGTACTGAAAAGTCCATTTGGGAAAGCGAATTTATTATACAACAGAAGTATCCTCATATATTTTCTTCATGAGGTAAGATTGTTTTTAAATTCGAGGACGAATTTATTTGTAGGGGGGTAGAATGTAATAACCCGAACGATTATAGTAGGAAATCCAAATCGGGTAGGAATTTTTTTTTAATTCTTCAGAGAGCAATAACCAAAAATTAATCAAGAACAATGGAAATAGACATTAAAGTAAATTATAGAATTTAAATGAGAATTAAATCGAATAAAATGGGCAATATGAACATAGTTGAAAATGCTAGAGTATTAAAAATTATAGCAAAATAAATTGAAAATACTTAAGAGTTAATTAATTGATTAATTACTAATTAATCAAGAATTAGCCTAAAAAGTCAACAAAAGTGGCTAAATAATTATATATATATATAGGTATATATCTATAATTATTTCTATAATTTAAAATGATTTAATTATATTATATTTGTTTATTTCTTTTTCTTTATTTTTCTTTTTCTCTAATTTTCCTATTGAGCCATTTGTTATATAAATAGATAAGTATAACAAAGAAGCCATCATCTTCTTCCTTTCTTCTTCATGGCCGAAATTTACAAGCTCTCTCAATGGAATTTTTTTTTCTTCTAGCTTCCTAAAATCTCTTGTTTTATCATAAATCCTTTCACAAATAATGTTTTCCCCAACATCTAATTGAATTATTTGGGCTTAAATAGAGATTTGGGGCAATTTTTCTCCAAGGTAAATTTCTTAACAATTTTTAAAATTCATTTTTTGATGAGTTATTTGAATGATTAAAGGATAGGATGATATGTCTAGAGTAGAGAAAGTAATTGGGAATTCTGAAATTTTCCATCTCAGAAATTTCCTGTGGCTTGACAGAAATTTTGGGCTCTATTTTCGTGCCCTTAGGTGTAGAATTTGAAAATGTGCAAAACATGAAAGTTGTATCTGTGTATGTGTAGAATATATATTATTCATAATATTTTGACTGAATCCTTATGTGTTGGGACATATGAGTCTCCAAACATGACTGACTCGGATGGGGTTTTATTTCTGTGAAATTCCTGAAACTTAGTAGGAAGTTAGAGCTAAGTTTTGAGGCCTTTAATATTGGAATTTGACAATATTCAAAGCATAGAAGTTGTAGATATACATGTCAAAAATATTTTTTATTTTGTAAGTTTTATCAAATTCTCATTGTATTGTTAACTATGGATCCTGAGATAGACTGGCTCGAGTTAGAGATTTTAGAAGTGTAACCCTTCTGAAATTAGTAAATATGAGGACCTTAAAGTCCGAATCAGGGGAAAGTAAAAACATGAGAAATGTGTCATTATATCTTAGATAAAATTCAGTGAAAGAAAAATAGCATTTGGACCTACACATAATGAGTTATAAGTGAAACATCAGGATATGCTCGGGTAGAAATTGCAGGATTTCTGAATATTGTCTAGAATTTAGGTTTGCTTGTTGTATTTTAATGTAATTAGGTTTCTAAATTAACATTTATGTTTGTTATAGCTGTACAAAGGAGAGATAAAGGAAAAGAAAAGTAAGTGAAAGACCACCCTTTTAGTTTGTGCTAGGTGGTTGGACATATTGGATTTTTGGGGTGAGTAACATATATGTTTCTTCACTTATTATCTTTGCATATTGTTTCCTTGAATCTTCCCTAAGAAATTGTATTATTATTAAAGTTTCTTAATTATGTAGCCATTGTTAATTGAATCCTTAATATATATAAATGTATTGATTGATGTTCATTATTGGACAACATTTTTACTTACCCTATATATGGGACCATTGACAGTACTACTCTCCCGATGGAGTCAATGTTTATTGATCGGGTATTGTACACAGTGTATTGTATTGGGGACCCTATCTGGGAGGGGATTAAGGTCTTAGACATACAATCTGATCAACTATATGACTATTGACATGCTACTTAATTATAGCCTCTTTCCATTGTTCATTGGATTTTGCTAACTATCATGGATATAGAACATGTGGTTCACAGTCTTTTCTTGCAAGTGACCAATGTTATTAATTATATGATTGTTCTTATAAACTATATTGTACTTGAAACTTGTTATTGAATTCCATTGGAAACCTTGTTTCTTGGCATTGATATTACTATCTTGGAATATTGTAATTTATTATTGAATGACCTTTCTTGCGAGCACCTAGCCTCAAAAGTGAGGGAGTATATATGTTATTCATTGAGATTCGTCTCACCCCATTGTGGTTTATCCTTTTCAGGGTTTGATAGCTAGTGACAATTCCATTTTCTCTCTCTTCCTTTAGGAGTGGAATTTTCCTTATCTGCGTAATGACTCCTTATTTGTATTTATCGATCTTTCTATAGTAGCTCCATGATATGTAATAATGAATTTAGTAATGACAATGTAAAATGAAGCTATGTTACCGAGATGTAACTATTATACTATATATGCAGTGTAAAGTATTGGATTGGGGAAAATGATAATAAATGTGGCATGTACATTGTAGTATGGGCTGAATATGAGAATAGATGTGCTGATTTGTACAGGTTGTGTTAATATTGGTTATGAATAGAGGGACTTTGGATCCTGGATACTAGATTGTAAAAGTAAAGTAGTTATGACAAATTTTCTATAAAAATGCAGAATGGGGTTCTACGGGTTTAGGTGGCCTTATGCCTTCCCCATACCCTAGGACTGTCATATCTCCTGGAATTGTGAATGTGACAGATCCATCACTTTGCCTTTCACCTTGTTGGGAAAGAGACGAAGATTTGAATAGATGAGCATTTTTTGAAGATTTGAAGAGAAACTAGGAAAGAGACGAAGATTTGAAGAATCAAAATCTCAGTTCCCTTTTGATGCTTATTTTGTTTTTCTTTTTTAATTTCATATTTTCATTTTTTTTTTAATTTAAGCTTTTTTGTTTTTTTGTTATTTTTCTTATTTTAAAATTTGAAAATTAGATTTCATTATCCACGTGGATTTCATTAATCCACATAGAGCACACATATCACTGAAAATTTAAAAAATTAATTAAGTGGGATCGATAGGCAACACATCAGCATCATTTGACGGCATCAGCCATCTAAACTCCAAATTGTTAATGGCAGAAACTCTATACCCTGTTTTGTAAAAAAAAAAAAAAAAATTCACAAACCCCAAAGTGAAAATGACTCAAATTACAAGGTATTTTTTTTTGTACTTATCCCTAAAATAAAATTTAAGAGGTCAATATTAATTTTTCCATATATTACCAATTATTTTTTTTAGAATAGCAAAATTTAAATATGGATTGTAATATAAGAATATATCTCCTTTTCTTATAAATTTCTTCTATTCAATTCAAGATTCAAACTCAAAATTTGTTTTCAATCTTTTATTATTAGAGTGTCCTTAAAGACAAACAATAAGTTTCATTATGAAAAAAGTAAATAATTTCTTTTAAGCAAGTGGATCAATAAATCAAGATTCACTATTAAAAATAATCGTCTTTAATAGCATGTTGATCATGCTGCTAGAAATAAAAAATTTGATGCTAATAAAAATTAACTGCGCTATCACTCTATGTATAAAACCCCTATAAACAAAAATCTTTTGTAACACTATTATAAAAATATGACGACATTATTAACATGTTGTTATACTAGTCCTAAAACTATATTTGTTATACTAGTCATAAAAATTAAATTATTGTGCTTTGAGCTTATCTAAGTTGTAAGTTAGAAAGTCTTGTCTTATAACAAGTTTGTTTTGTCTTATCTTCTAATAAGTCCCTTGAAGCTTGAGTTTTAGGTTTCCTTTTGCTTTTGCTAGTTGAGTTCCTTTTTCTTGTGATATGCAGGTATCCACGTCTATTTATCAAAGTATTGATGAGTTGTGTGGATGGATTAATCTAAAGTAGGAGGATGAAGGAGGGTTGATGATTGAAAAAGAGAATTTAGAAAATGATGTTGTTGATCTGAGATGGCCTCTTGTGGGAAGTTTCTCACGAACAAAGTGATCAATTTCAATGTTGTGAAACAAACTCTTGCTTCAATGTGGAAACCTATGAAAGGTATATATATTAAGGATTTAAGTCCTTCTATATTCTTCTTCTAATTTTTTTCATGAAATTGACCTTAGATGAGTTCTTGAAAATGGCTCCTGGATATTTGATCAGTACATGCTTGTTTTTAAAAGGTTGGCGCTGAATGATCAACCATTAAAGGTTGCCCTATTTCATAGTAGTTTTTAGGTTCATGTGTATGATCTCTTAGTTGGTTTTATGTCAAAAAGAGTTGGGAAGGAGGTGGGAAGTTATACTAGCACTTTTGTTAAGTATGACCTAAACAATTTTGGTGGCATATGGAAAAACTATATGTGTATATAGGTGAGTATTGATGGGTGCCTTTCATTGAAGAGTAGAATGAAAATTAAGAAATTGGGTGGGGACTAGGTTTGGATAAACTTTAAATATGAGAGGATGCCTCTGTTTTGCTTCATTTGTGGTAAAATTGGACATGGAGGGAAGTTCAATGTTACACTTTTTGTTAGTCTAGACAAAAAAGTAGACAAGGCTTATGGTATATGGATGTGAGCTTTAAATAGATAGTTGCAACAATAACAAATTAGTGAAAAATGGTTTCAGAATGCTTTGTTGGATTTAGGAGATGATCTAACTGTTGGAGATGATGATCAAATGAATGTTGGTTCGATAAGTCTTAATTACAAACCTAATCCAATGAATACAGGAGAGAAAGAAGGCTTGATGGAGAGGAGGTTGACTAATGGGTTACTGATAGATAAGGAAAGTGAATCTTTAAGGACCAGTGATAAAAAAGATGACACTGAGCTTCAATCTAAAGGCTTAGATGTGATTGATATTAAGAGGCGTAGAACTAATGAAGATGGGGAGGAGAGTGATGTAGAGAAGAGTATCTCTAGCCTTGGAACAGTTCAGACTCAAGTCCTAAAAGACTTGGTACAAACTAAAATCCTTATCTCATTTTCTTAATGGAGACTTTTTGTTCACCGTACATGTTGGAACATATCAAGGCCCAATTAGGTTATGATAGTTTATTTATGGTTGACTATGTAAGGCATAGTGAAGGGCTTACTTTGTTATGGAAATCATATGGGTAAAATTATTTGGCTATTCTTGAAACCAAGTTGATGTTAAGGTCCAAATAAAAAGTATGGTTCCTTGGAGATTGATTGGATTTTATGGTATGTCTGAGTGTATTAGGGAAAAGGAATTTGGGATTTGTAGTATTAATTATCTAGTCTTTCTCGATTGCCTTGGTTTTATATTAGTGATTTCAGTGATCTTTTTTAGTGGAAGAGAAAAATGACAGAGTTAGTCACTAAAGTTAGTTGATTGATGGGTTTAAGGTTGCTGTGGGTGATAATGGTTTGATGGATTTAGGTATGATTAGGTATCGCTTTACTTGGGAGAGGCACTGAAAACTAGGTAGAGGAGAGGCTAGATTAGATGGGAATTTTTAAGGAGATTATGGTTTGGAATCTAGAGTTTTCATCTTTTGATCATATTCCTATTTTTATGGATCAAGTTGTGAAAACTCTAGCTTAATTATTTCGAAGATTTCGCTTTGAGAATGTTTGGGCTAGGGAGACAAAGTGTTGAGATATAGTAAGGGATAAATGAAATTTGAAAAATATGGGTTCAATTCAGTTAAGGATTGATAGGTGTGGGAAAGCCTTGCAGAAATGGGGGAACTCTATCGCTGGAAACTTTCGAGAAAGAATTGAAAAGTGTAAAATGCGAATGTTAGCTCTTAGACAAAGGGGAGATGCTTCATCCATTATAGAGTTCCAGGAAGCTAGAAATCAATACTATAAACCTTTGAATCAATATGAAGTTTATTATAAGAAAAGAGCAAAAGTTTTATGGTTTTAGGAATGCGATTCTAATTCATAATTTTTCCATTCCATTGCATCGATAAGGAAGAAGATAAACATGATTTTCATATTAAAAGACTCTAATAGGGTATGGCGAGATGAGAAAAAAGGTTTAGGTGATCTGGTGGTCTTATTTCAGTGATACTTTTTCTTCAGTAGGTTGTGAAGTTGAAGATGTACTAAATTGTATGGAGGAAAGAGTAACTATAGAGCAAAATCAAATGCTTCTTTGTCAATTTACAACTAAGGAAATGAAAAATGTCTTATTTGCGATGCATACAAAAAGTCTCTGGGGCTAAAGAGTATGAACCCTGTATTCTATCAGTACTATTGGAGCAATGTTTCAAGGATGTTACCTCAACTTGTTTGAATATGTTAAACTCTTATGAACAACTTGTTGGTTTGAATGACATGGCAATTGTATTAATTCCAAAGAAAAATTATCCAGAGAGCATGTCACCCTTTGTCTTATATCTCTATGTAATGTCCTATGTAAAATAATGGCTAAGGTTTTGGATAATAGGTTAAAGAGTATTTTCCTTATATTATTTGAGAATCAAAGAGTGCATTTATTCCATGAAGGTTAACTACGAATAACATCATGATTGCATTTGAGGTGATACACTTTTGAAAAGAAAAAGGCAAGGGAAGAAAGGCTTTATTGCTATTAAAATTGATGTGAGCCAGGCCTACGATAGAATTGGATGGAATTTCTTAAGGGATATGATGATTTGATTGGGTTTTGATGTTAATTTATGTTTTTATTGTTTGATATCATATATCTCAAGGTCAAGAGCTCCTAAGACCTATTATGCCTGAGAGAGGACTTTGCAAGAGAGATCCACTATCTCCTTATTTATTCTATGTGTTGAAGGTTTGACTACTATCATTCGTGGAAATAAGGCTCACGGTTTACTTCATGGGTTTTGGGCTCCCTCTATTTTGTAACTTTTTTTTTTTGTGAATGATAGCTACATTTTCTTTAAAGCTAATGGTAGTGAAAGTGTTGAGGTTACAAGGCTTCTTGAAGTGTATGAGAAAGCTTTCTTTTAGTACTAATACAAGTAATAAGAAAAGAAGCTTGCGATGTTCACAATTGCAGGTGAAAGAAGCTATGGATCATGGTCACTATTTAGGACTTCCTTCTATGCTGGGGAGGAAAAAGAAATTGGTTTTTACAATTATCAAGGATAAAATACAGAGGAAATTGCAAGGATGGAATAGGAACTTTTGACGCGAGCTGGCAATGAGATTTGTCTTAAAGTTGCAACTCAAGCTATGCCTAACTATGCGATGAACGTGTTTTTATTGCCTTTGGATTTATGTGCAGAGCTGGAGAGAATGATGAACTCATTCTGGTAGGGGTTCCAAACAATAGGGACAAAAGAGTATTAATTGGATGAACTGATAAAAACTATGTATTCAGAAGAATGAATAAGGGCTTTATGATTTTAACATTACTCTTCTTGATAAACAGGGTTGGAGAATGATATCGGTACTAGAGTCCTTAATGAAAAGGGTTTATAAGGTTAGGTACTTCCTCACTCATCTTTTTTGGAATCTCAAACTGGCCATAATCCTAGCTACATTTGGAGAAGTGTCTATGCAACCAAAAAAATTATTAAATTGGGGAATATATGGCTTCTAAGTGATGGGACTTAAGTATTGATATGGAAGGACCCGTAGTTGCTTGATGACAATAACCCTTATGTTTGCTCAGTAGCAGAAAAGGTTTGAAAGGGATGTCAATAGCTGATTTAATGGTTAATGGTGAGCATAAATAAGATATATCTCTCACTCATAATTTTTTTTTGATAGAGATAAATAGTTGATTCTTAAAATTCCTCTTAGTATTAGGAACACAATTGATAAATAGGTTTGGGCAAGTGATAAAAAAAGGAACTACATAGTGAAAGGTGGTTATCAATTATTATATGACAGAAAGTTTGAAGCACAATTAGTCAATAGGACTATTTGGAAGAACCTTTGGCATATGAAGATGTCTCTAAAGGTCAAAAACCTAGTATGAAGAGCAGTTAGGGTTTGCTTACCTAGATGAGATAATCTAATTAGCAGAAAGATTGATGTTGGGGTAATTTGTCCCATTTGCAAACAAGAGGAAGAATTTGCACTTCATATTTTGGTTGACTATCAATTAGCTAAAAGTGTGTGGTTAGCTTCTAGTTGTGGTTTTATTAGAGGTAATGTTGTCAACGTCTTGCAATGGCTTCAGACTATGTTTTTCAGGTTCTCTTTGGAGGAATGTAGGGTTGCTATCATGTTTTGTCGTCAACATTTGTAAGAACATGAATTGAGTTGTTTGGAAAGGGGTTGGTCAATTCGTAAAAGCTTTATTGAATTTTGCTATTTCTTATTTAGCTCAATGGAGGAATGCTCAAATTAAGGGTATAATAATAGGTTGAATTCTACTATTAATGGTAGTTGTTCTAAACCAAATCCTCGGTGGGTGAAAGTCAATATGGATATTGCTCTATTTGTAGGTTCAAAAGGACATGTCCTTGATGTGTAATGTGAGATCATGAAGGTAAGATTCTAGTTGCACATGCAAATGTGTTTGATGGTTTAGTGGGGCCTTTGATTGTAGAAAGCATGTGTATGAGGGAGGCACTAAGCTGGATCAAGGAGTTACAACTCTGAGGTTATCCTTGAATTAGATTCTTTGATAATTGTCTATGCTATTAATAAAATTGAGCAAGCTAATTCTTACTTTGGTTTAATTATTGAAGATTATAGGCCATTTATTCTAGATATTTGTAATCTTAGGATTGTCTTTGTGAAAAGGTTTGCGAATCAAGCTACCCAAGCTAGCAAGGATCACTGATTCTTTGTTAGGTCATGTATCTTGAGGTGCTAATCCACCTTTGTTTTTGTTGGCAGCTGCAGCTATAGATATTTTCCAATAAAGAAGTTTTTCATTTGAAGTTCAAAACAAAAAGTTGCATGTTAGAAGTCACAATATCAGAATACTTTAAGTTGTGGATGTCAAATGAAGAAATAATTTCAGAATCATGAAGATCTTAGTTATTAATAATTTATATCAAGCTTCAATATCAAAAGACTTGGAGATAAAAAAAGCTTAAATTATCAAATCTTATCCAAGTAAATCTTTGAAGAAATTTAGAAGACATAAAGACATTCAAGATTGAAGAGTTGAAAACCTCATTTTAGAATATAAAAGGTAAATGTACTTACTAAACTTGAGAAGTTTGTTGTTTGCCCAAATTCATCATTTTATAGAGTTAAAAAATATATTTTTTTAAAGAAAATTCAATTTTCAAAATATGGATAAAATTAGATAACCTTCCAGACTATTACTGTCCATCTAATTCTACATCTGTTAACAGTACAATTTTGATAAAAAATTTCTTAATTTTCTTATATATTATGGTATTTTTATTATTAAAAAAATAATCCTTTTTATTATAGAACATATTCTGTTTGAAAAATTATCCAAATTCTTTATTTATGGAAAGGACATCAAAATATTTTTGAGCTAAAAATCTCCATTCTTTATAAGGAAAGAGATCTTCTATGTCATAACTCAACTCTATTGGGCACGTGACCGGCACTAGGAAATGGGAAAACAGGCTTCCGGAACTCGTAGTAAGCCTGGCAAACATCATCTCAATAATTTAACATTATTATTTAGCCACTTAGGACTGACATCATGCACTTATCATTATCAATTAAAAATTTTTGCTTAACGGAGTAACAATAAAATTACAACCATAATTCTAGCACTAAACATAATAATGCGGAGCTCTAGATATTTAAATACAATGAAATGAATTAATTACATACTAAAATAAAATAATTTCACTGCCTGAGAAATAGAAGGCAGAAATACTCAACTTAAAAATTTAATTTCTGTGAGCTCAATCCGGAACCTGGAAAAATATATTTGAACAGGAGTGAGCGTTTGACTCAATGAGCTGATATATATTAATTTAACATACATGTCATTTATTAATCTACACGAAGTGTCACATTACATATAATCATCCATAAACATACATAACATCCATGATGAAAAATGTCTGTGAAATCCAACAACATATATGTTTTCGTTTATTATAAATGGGGAGCCGACCCCCCTCTCTTAACTCTCTTAAATTCTAATTATAGGGTCACGGTGAGATCAATTCAAACCAGACATCCCTATACTCTCTTATCCATGTCCAGGGGCGACGGTGAGACCATTTTCTAACTAGACAATCCCTGTAATAATATCATCATCATATCATATAATGTTATATCGTTATTGTTTTCTGTGTTAATACAGTTGAATTCCACATCATCCTATTTTCCATTGTAACCACATACATACATATTATCAACATCATATAATATGACATTAACATACATCATGCTTCTAAATCTAATACAATAGTGAAAGTTTATATACATATATATTCTCATTCATTCAATGCTTTCATGTCATTCATAGATGCATAGATAAATTAAGATATATCAACTCATTAATATGTCGACCATCAAACTAGTTGTCTCTCTCGGAGCGCCTTCTGACTGACTGCAATGGAAGACATTTGAAGTACTGGAATCAAATATGGGAATTATTAGAATTATATTCAAATATTGACTTATAAATAAAAGAATGAATTTCAGAAATTTATCAAAATTTTTAACATATTAAAAATTAAAAATTAATATCTTTCTAATTTAATAAAAATTATTTAAATATAAATTTAATTTCTAAAAATTCTTAAAATAATAAGAATAATAATTAAAATAATTTATTTAACTGAATAGTGAGTATAAAAATTAAATTATTAAATAACACATAATTATATGACACTAACTAAAATTAATTTTGAAAAATATATTTCCCTTTTACTTTTAAATATTTATTTCTTTGAAATATAATAAATCCAAAAATACTTTTATATTCATAATTTTAATTAAAAATTCATAAAATATTATTTATAAAAATATTTCAAAAATATGGGTATCACATTCTATATCTTCTTTTGATTCTTTACTCCTCCTTAAACGATTAAATTTGTATAATTAAGGAAAGAAATTTTGAATGGATTAAACAAACCTTAATTGATTTTATCTTGTCTTTAATTCATTCATTCTTCTTCAACGGTCATATTTTTTCTATGCTCTATAAAATTAAAAAAGTTTCATCTTTCAAAACACCTTTGATCTTTTTCTTAAAGTCTTGAGAGTATTCTTCACATAGTTTTTTAGAGCTACTCTTATGGAATATCTATAGGTTTTAGAAGTGTTCATTGTGTCGAGCATATTTCTTATTTTTTATTTTTTAGTATTGTAATATAAAATTGAGAGAGAGAATATATGTACTTTTGAGAGTTTAGGTTATTGTTCTTTGGGTATTTGTTGGTGAAAATACTCAATTGAATCTTTGGATGTTTATTGATTAAAACATTTGAGTTATCTTTTGAAGTGTTTAGGGTTAAAAAAACTTGATCCTTTGAGGTTTTTTAGTTAAAATATTTGTTTTTTTTTTTTTTAATATTTATGGTTAAAATACTTAGTTTCCCTTCTCCTAGGCATAAACATTTAGTGAGTCTGCTATAGGTTTGGTTAAAAAACCATCAACAAAGCAAAGCTTGTTTTTGGCATGAAGAGCATTACAAATAGCTCTTACCTAAGTAGGATAATTGTCCCCATTCAAATGATTTGAAATAAATATTGCTCCCGGATGATATGAAAAGTGTAGAAAAAAAAAAAGATGAGAAAGGATTCATTGTTGTCAAATTATTGGGAGTTATGAGAGAATATTTCATGGTAGTTAGGATTGAAGATAATACAAAATAAAATTTTAGGAATTTATTTTTGCTTTGACATCATATAAAATTATTTGCAAGTCTAGATTTTATCATCGAGTATCAAAAGGATATATATAAGAAGCTTGGCTTTTGCTGCCTAAATAAGATCTTAAAATCTCAATCACTGCTATAAATCCTCTTCTATAATTTACGTATGTGATATACATAGTAAGTAAAACATATAAATATTAATCCAAAGCTAAAGATGTGCTTTAATAAATAACAATCTAATATATATTATATTAATAGTAAATTAAAGTAATTGGAGATTTAATTTTCCATATTCTAAAAAATTATTAGAGATTCAAGTCAATTCAAAATCAATATGAATTTAATTTTTGAAATTAATTTTTCTCACATTAGTAAATACATATTAAATTGAGAAAGAGAAGAAGACATCAATTAAACCTTCACCAATTACAAACCAAAGACCATAAAGGGAACCAAGCAATAAATTTAAGAAAAACTTGGAGATTAAATATCTTACAACATTCTCACCTTTGGTGAACTTATCAGTTTCTCCTAAAAGAAAATTTGAAGATTTATCAAGATTTGAAACTCTAAAAATAGTTGAAATGGGAAATGCATAAAACCAAAAAATAACTTGGGTTCTTTTGTTGACAATTTGACTTCTCCTACAAACCTTCATTTTTAAACTAGTATTGTACATATTGCAAGACTAGAAGAACCTCTAAAAATCATCCCATAAATATAAAAAAATAATACCACTAAAAATATAATCAAGCTCAGTCTCACTATAAATCTTCCTACAAAACATCTCACAAAAATCACCTCCCATAAAAAAGCTAGCAAAAAGCCTTATGCCAAAATAGACTTGAAAAACATTACCGGCTACAACTATGGCCAAAATAGACATACTATAAGATATTGCATATTAAACAAAAAGCTTAATGAATTGAAAATTTGAAGTTATATAAAAGAAATAAAAGCTCTACTTAAATCTTCTGATTCTGAAATAACTCCTTCGGATTTTTCTGAGAATGATGAGCCGCTCCAAGTAGATGAAGTAGCCACTGATAATTACACTCTACTAGTTGAGTCATTGGTACACATGGTCCAATAATTTTTTCTCATTGGTAATGGCTTTCTATCATTTACATTGTCTATGGTTTGGTTAGAATTAAAAAAGAGTCAACACCTTTTTATAAAGCTCGATTGGTAATGGGCATAACACTATGAGTAACACATGTTACTCATCTTTATGAAAATTGGCTTGTTTGGACAAAAGATAGATTCATGCTCGTTATCTAAATAGATAACGCTCGTTATAGGTCCATAATGAGCATTCCAGAAGGGAGTAATGCTCATTACATTAAAGGTTAAATTTCAAGAATTCCTACAGAAGGAAGATTCACGGGCATTACAGAACCATAGTGCTCGTTACCAATCATAAAGCTCCATACCAAGAAATTTATCATCCTAAATCAACTCCAATCCACTACAATACATTATTAGGTCTCCAAATCATGATATTCAATGGTTCAAGGTTCTAATCAAACTTAAACATCTTTTATTCATGGAATCACATTAATATCATCACATAAATACATCAACATCAACTTAGCACATATAGCTCTTACATTCAAATAATCCCATACATTTTAAGTTCTAAACTTAGCCTAGATCATCAAAGCAAATGCATACGTCAAATGACTTAGCTTAACTTAGAAATGCATGGAAAACACATGATTAACGATTTATGAAGACACATGCACAAACATATATTAGTTGATTCCATACCAAGAGTCTTTAATTTAACTTACATTAAGTTAAACATGATTCTAAAAGTCCTAGGTGTTATATTCTTCCTCTCTTAAGAAAATTCATCCTTGAATTTTAAGAATAGGCATACCTTATGAATTGAAAAGGTGGGGATACTTAAGCTTTATATCTTTCTCTCTTCCTTGTGCATTCCTCAATCCATGTTTTTGTCATTGTACTTTGACCATGGGTATGTCCTTATTTATTAACTTTTGGACTTTTGTATATGCTACATCTTTATTCACTTCAATAACTTGAGGTTGTAACTTGTGTTTAGAATCCAAGATGTACTTCCAAAGCATAGAGATATGAAAAACCAAATGGATGTGGCTCATACTCAAAGGCAAGGCTAAATAATAATTTGTATTGTCAATCCTATCCAAAATCTCAAAGGATCATCTAAGAGAGAGTTTTCCTTTCTTACAAAATCTTATAACGCCCTTCTCGAAGAAATCTTTAAGAATATATGATCCCCTATTGCAAAATGTAGTTCCCTTCTCTTCTTATAGGTATAAATCTTTTATCGACTGAAGGCCGTTTTCAATTTATCCTTGATGAGCAGTATGTGTGTATTTATATCTTTAACCAAATTGGAGCTCTCAAGATGCTTTTCTCCCGTTTCTATCCAACATATGGGGAATTATACTTTCTTCCATATAATGCCTCATAAGGTACCATGCCAATGGTGTAATGATAGTTTTTGTTATGGGCGAGCTTAATCATAGGCAAATACTTATCTCAACTCCCACTAAAATCTATCATACACATCCTCAACATGTAATCCAAAGTTTGAATAGTTCTCTTACATTTTCCTTTTGATTGAGGATGAAAGGCAGTGGTAAAGTCCAATTGAGTACCCAAGGCTTCCTATAACTATTGCAAAAATCAAAAAGTGAATAGTAAGCCTTTGTCCGATACTATGGACATGAGAACTCCATGAAGGTTCACAATCTTTTCCAAATGCAACAGTGCATGTTGAGCCATCATATATGTTGTCTTTACTTCAAGGAAGTGGGAAAACTTTGTAAATCTATCAACAATAACCTAAACCAAATCATAACCTCTAGAAGTCTATGGTAACCCTGCAACAAAATCCATAGTAACCCATTCCCATTTCCATTCAGGCAAAGGAAATTCTTGAAGAAGTCTTTGGTTATATCTTTCTTCATACGTATCCACCAATAACATCCTTTCACATCATGATACATCTTTGTTGCTATTGGATGAAATTGTATGGTGTTTGATATGCTTCTTTCATAATATTTTTCCTTAATCTATCCACATTAGGCACACATAATCTAGTACCATGCCTTAAAACTCCATCTTCATAAGAGAAATCTTGGACATTGTTGGCTTGTAATTTTTCTATAAGCTTTACTAATTGAGGATCATTAACTTATGCCACCTTAATCTCATCAATTAACCTAAGTCTTACTTGAAAATGGGCCACTAGCACTTGAGAATCCAAAACCTCTAATTGTAGACCTTTATTAAAAAAATTTTGTGGCCCTTTAACCATAGGCCTCTTCCAAATATTTATATGTGAAAGACTTCCTATGGATTTTCGACTAAGAGTATTTGTTACCACGTTGGCTTTACCTGAATGGTAAAGTATTTGAAAATCATAGTCCTTTAGTAGCTCAATCAATCTCCTTGCCTTAAATTCAAATCCTTTTGAGTCTGAATATACTATAGGCTATTATGACCAATGTGAATTTCACACTTCTCACTATAAAGATAATACCTCCATATCTTTAAAGTAAAGATCACTGCAATCATCTCCAAATCATGGGTAGGATAATTAATCTTATGCTTCCTTAATTGCTTAAAGACATAGGCAATCACCTCCGTATGTTGCATCAGTATAGAACCTTAATACATGACAATACACCATAAAACCTCTTGAACCCAAGGGTAATGCCAGCACTAGAGATAAAGTCAAATAACTTTTAAAACTCCCTTCACAACTAACAGTCCATTGAAACTTGGTTTGCTTTTTAGTTAACTTAGTGAGAAGAGCTACTATCTTAGAGAAGTCCTTAACAAACCTTCTGTAGCAACCGACCAACCTTAGGAAACTATAGACTTCGGTGACATTGAAGGTCTTGGTCAATTAGATATTGCTTCTACTTTCTTGGGATCGACTTGAATTCTATCTTTACTTACTATATGTCCTAAAAAACATACCCTATGAAGCCAAAACTAACACTTAAGAAACTTTGGTGTATAATTTGTGCTCCCTTAACATTTGCAACACTTGCCTCAAATGTTCTTCGTGCTCTTTTTGGCTCTTGGAATACACAAGTATATCGTCTATGAAGACTATGACAAACTTGTCCAAGAAAGGCTTGAATACATAATTTATCAAATCTATAAAGGCAGTTGGAGCATTTGTCAAGCCAAAAGGAACCATAAGAAACTCATAGTAGCCAAATGTTATCCGAAAAGATGTTTTAGACACATCTTCATTCTTGATTTTTTTAATTGATGATAACTTTGATGAAGGTCAATCTTAGAAAATGTGGCATGCCCCTTATAATTGTTCAAAGAGATCATTTATCCTTGTGCCACACCCCAACACCACCGGTGCGATGGTCCTAGGACAAGGGTAGGCATAAGGCCACCATAAACTCGTAGAACCCTTTACTAAACCTGTCTCATACATAATAACATACACTTATCCAATGCAAAATATCATATTTCATAAATCATCATTTTATATCAGGACATCTCCACTTGTTCCCTACCGATCAGAAGATAGTTCTAACATCAATATGGAACAAATGAGAGTCTACAAATGCCATCCATGGCAACAAAATCAAAACCATTCCATATCTATCTATGAAGCTCTAAAAGAATACTTCTCAATAGACATGATTATATATATATATATATATATATAACAAAAATAATATCCCAAAATAATTACATCCAAGCTTCTTGTGAAGACTTGTGAAGAAGAAGTCAAGAAGCTCTATCCTCTGGATTAACTCTTTTTCGATCTACACTAGCACCTGAAACCACAGAAAATGGGTGAGCCTTCAACTCAATAAGATATGAACAACATTTACGCTTTAGGTTAACCAAGAATCTAAGTATCAAATCAAGAATATATACATATACATATACTTGGGCATGAAAAAATCTTAAGCTTATACTTGAAAAAGAAC
>CANXYC011011763.1:0-121827 GCA_948193065.1 Aleurites moluccanus | reverse complement strand
CTTGCAATACTGAAGCACACTCAAATTCATTCCCTGGCATTACTTCCCAAATCCACACAGTTTTATCTCGACTGCATGTTGCAAGCATAGTTCCAGAAGCATTCCAAGACACACTTTTGACTTCATTTTCATGACCCTTTTGGCAAAGAAAAAATAACAATATGAGGTATAAAAATGAAATTTCTTTTTTTTTTGGGCGGGGAAGGGGGGTGTGCAGGACTAGTCATATCTAATGACCACGTCCACAACAAGTGTAAGAGCAACTCTGATCCACATTTCTTGTACGCACAAACCCTAGCATGTATTGATAACAGACAAAGAAGCAACAACCAAAAAGAATAAATTTTCTAGCAGCATGATTAGATAACGTATTTAGATTATAGACAAACCTCCAAAGTAGAAATGCATTCAAATTCACCCCCAACGTTTTTCCAAATGGCAGTAGTGGCATCAAAGCTTACAGTGGTCAAGTACATCCCAGATGGTGACCATGCACAAGATCGAACTGTTCTAGTGTGTGTTTCTTCCAACACTGCCTGCATAATTACATGTTATCAATATGAACTCCCAGATAAAATCAACCAACTCTCATCAAATACAATATTTGGGTTTTCACATTTATCATCCAATTCAAAGAAAAAATGCAACACAGATCTTGAAAATAAATAAAAACAGCATGAGATTAAAATATCAAGATTTAATAGATAGACCGTCAAGACCCTGCCAGCTAAATAACCAACAATAGAACAGTAAGCTTGCAAGTTCACTAGCACCACCCAACACTTAATTTCATATTTGAATTGAAATGCCAATATTTAATATGGTTTAACTGAAAGCATACAACAAATGGAGGAAAAAAATATATTTTCTACCATTATGATAAACTGTGCAACTCTGATCGCTTGAGTTAGTATAACTAATTAGCTTCATTTATGCGAAAATTAACTCAAAGCAATAAGCCTAGTAGATCCTCTTGCATTAAAATGGGAATGTAATAATAATAATAATAATAATCCTCGTTACAAGTTTACATATGAATATATAAACCAAAATTCACTCCTCTACAGTTTTTATTATAAATAGAATGCTAACTTTAAAGTAATTTAAAGATTATTTAAATTTCTTATAACAACTATAAAAGTATATATCTCCTCAACCAAAGCCTACTCAAACTATCTAGCTTTATTTAGTCTAATTCTTGCTTGATAAAAAATAAGAAACGGCAGAGTCTGCTTTAACTTCCACTATTAAATTTACTCGGCTACCAAAGAAAAAGAAAAAAAGAAAACAGTAAACCAGAAACCTTGCAATCCCAAGAGCGAGAAGAAGGATTGTGCGACCAGATTCGAACTGTCTTATCGCCGCTACAAGAAGCCAAAACTGGTGGAATGTCAGCGGTAGCGGAAGCTGGATGCCAAGCGAGGCCCCAAACCCTATCTGTGTGGCCTTCGAGTTTCTGAATCTCTCTTAGCTCGAAGTTGCCGTCGATTAAATCCATAGAGCGAATTGCAGAAAGAGAGACAGACACAGAGAGCGAGATTGAGAGAAGTGTGATTGGAGAAAATTTTCAATAGTGATCGATTGGAGCAAAATGACGACCAGTTGAAAAGTTTTGCACGCAAGCAGACCTTCAAAAGGGGTATAAACGTAAACTAACTGAGAAGGGAGCGTGGCCTACTCGTGCAATGCTATTATTATTATTATTATTAGATATTATTTTTTTAGCAAATAAATTATTGTTATTATTTTAATGTAAATGATTGAAATTATTATGTTCAGCTTACAAAAATATTTAAACAAGACCTTATTTTTATATAGTAGACTTCGAATTCAAGTGATGTCTTGAGTTCCAACCACAAGTGAGAACATTTTAAAGAATTATGTATATGTTAATTGAGTGCGTTTATTTTTATAATTCTAATTGAATATTTGAATTATAAAATAAATTTAAACTATAAAACAAATAATTTTCTTTAGACCATATAAATGCATAACAAACTCATTTAAATAAGTTTTTAATTTAATATTGTTAAAATCATATTTATAATAGAAATATCTTGAGTTCAATTGGTTAAATTTGTTAAAAATGAATATAAAAATGAAAAATTGTAATGATATATCATATTCCACAAAGCATACACTTATACAAGTAGATTCTAATTTTGCATGCCCTCCAATTATGGTCAACACTAATAATTCACCCTTCTCCTCCAAATGACTATGAATAACAAAAAATAATAAATGCATTAATGATCAAGTTGGTAGGTTTTTTATTACATCTCCCCAAAGTATCATATATCATGGATTTAATAACTCAATTTAATTTTAATTTTAAAATTAATTAAAATCAATTATATAAATTATTTATTTTCATCTTAAATAATTTTAAAATATATTTTTTTAATATTTATAAAATCTCTAAATTATACTATATTCTTATATTTTCTTTATTCATATATATATATTTAATTAAAATAAATATAAATAATATTATTATATCGACTCATTTATATTATAGATTACATACATCTATTTTTTTTTTTTACAGATAATTTGAAATTAAAAAAAAATTGGTTTTTTTTTTTGTTGGTCTACCATTTTTAAAATTTTGCTCCACATTTAAAAAAAAAATTAAGTTCTATTTTTTTTAACATAAATTTAGGTATAATTCATTATGATTGAGTTCGAGCCAAATATAATTACTACGAAATATATATGCATGTTTCTAATTAGGGCTTTTGTTGACTAATCCTTCATAGTCCCAAATAATCGGGTCGACCTGCTGACTGCCCGGTTTTATCTATCGGTATCCAATACCAATTATCATCATCCTTGCGATTCACAAAACAGCATCTTCATCATTTCTCTGCCTATTACAAGCGCTAGAGCTCAGATCCAACTCACATATCTAAGCCGATCGCCATGGAGCATACCATCAGAAGAAGTCAAGCTGGCCCCTTTGAAGGTATTTACAGGCTGATCATGCGCCGGAACTCCGTCTACGTCACCTTCGTCGTCCTCGGAGCTTTTGCCGGTGAACGAGTAAGGATTAAGAGTTTTTACACTGAATGTATTGTTTCACCATGTTTGATCATCCATTTTGGGCTTCTTGCTATTCCCCTAAATCCTTGAAGTATATGAATCGAATTGGATAGAAACTCAATTTTGATTTATAAAGGGGTTGGATGATGATGTTCTTGTTCTTTTAATCAAGGTATTTGGATTACAATACGTGTATTAATTTTTTCTACTGTGTGCTTTGTTGATTTGAAAACTGGGTTCAGAAATCTTGGATGGATATTATTGTTGTTTGGCTATAGCAAAATCACACAATTGGTTTTTTATTTGTACTTTTTGTGGTGGCTTCTGGACTTGGCATTGCTTGTTGCTTATTTGATGCTATAATTGTGATTATGTTCTATGGAATATTGTTTATTAATGGGATTTAAAAAATGCAAGAAGGAAAATTTGGATAATGTCCATGTTAGATGCTTTATCCTTGTTTTAAAAGGTAAAAAGGGGTCCTGATTCTATGGTTGATTAGCTGTCCTTGTTTGGTGTAAATGAATTTGAAGAATAGAATTCATATACAAATGATATAACTTGGTTTAGTGTTATTGAATTCCATAAAATCATAAAATGAACGTTTTCATTCATGCCAAACATGAAAACATAAAAATTCCAAATGAATTCCTCAAACTGGTGTGAAATGTGGTAGTCACATTATGTTTCATGAGTTTCTTACGACATTCAGTTTATATTTTAATTGATTTGCTGGGTGCAGGCTGTGGATTATGGAGTTCGCAAGCTCTGGGAATATAACAATGTTGGGGTATTTCTACTCTCCTATTATTATTATTATTATTATTTTAACAAAGACTTCTATATTGCTTATATATGTGATGTAGGACAAGTTGGAGGGTTGGTTACAAAGGGGTAAATCTGGGTTTATATAGATGCTAGGAGGCCAGAAACTATGTAAGAGAGGCTAGGGTTTGTAAAAAGATGGATTTAGAAAGCGAAATTAAGCAATAATAGGGAAAATTGTGGGGTTGTATTTGATAAATTAAAGCACTATGTATAGTAAAATAAAATAAAATAGTTTAAGCTTCACACATGAAATTTCTTGGACATCACATCCATGATCCCATGCCATCACACCTAAGGTTAAATTGCATCAATTTGAAATAGTACAATTGCTGGTTTTTTTATTCAATAACAAAGCATAATTAAAAGCATTACGAGTCTAGGTATTTATTGACTTAAAATAACTCCTAAACCTTTATATAAAGGACTTCCCAAATCCTATAAAGATTTAGACTCCTAAAATAAACTAAAAGAATTAATACTATCCTAAATCTGCAAAGATTCTGAAATAAGACATTAAAATAAACACAATGACTCATAAAGAAATAGGGAAGATTTTATAGCAAAGCTGGAAATTACAAAACTACCCTTAATACCTAAAGTAATGGATTGGCAGCTGCATTATATAAATATATCTATAATTATAACTCAAAAGGCTGTAATTACTTTATAATTTGTCCAGTAAAGCCCATATTAAATCTAAATCATAATTTTAAGCTTCAGTCCTTGAATTTGAAGTTCTTGTCTTCTTATTCTCTGCCAATATGTTATTTTTGTGCATTTATAAAAATTCATCAATCACTTCAACTTTGTAATGAATAGGTAGACAGCTTAGATCTGTATCCATATCTTATGCACTTATTTGGAGTTACACGTTAGCCAAATAAGTATGTTGTAATGGGGCCAGGGATAAGACAATGTTTATCTGATAGCAGTAATCCAGTTAGGGAACTCTTTAATCAATGTGCATCATCATCAATTTTCTGCACAAGGCTTCCTAATCTGTTGTGTACTTTTAGCAAGTATATAGAAAGGCCTCGTCTCTTTCTTGACATGATCAGTTCATTTTGATTGTATGCCTAGTTTTCAACTTGTGCTTGGTTTACAACCTTCATCAGGAGGTAGACTGATGTTCTTTGTAGGTGGAGCAGTTTATTAGCACTAAAGGGCTTCTGACTTCTAGTTTATCAACTCATTTTTTTTTTCTATTACCTTATGAGTAAGTGCATCCCTTTATTGGCGGGAGATCATATTGAAAAAACAAGTTACAGATATAATACAATGATACATGCTTTGTCACCAGTTTGCTGTTTCACTACCTTTGTTTTGGAAATAGGGTGCTTTTGATTATATTAGTTAGTCATGCTCCATTTTAATCCATGTTGAACCAAAAGTCAAATGTAGCACCTTTGTTTCAGTTGCCGTTTAGACTTGACTATTTTTAAGAGTTTGTTATTCCATTTGAATTCCCCATGTGAACTTCAATTTAAGTTGTAGTTTTATTTTGTGACTGCTGATTGTATTTATATCTTCATAATGTTTTCTTGCCAAATCAGTTGCATATTTCGTCATTTTTTTTTCTTTTTCCATTATGAATTCAAACTAGAAATCCCTGCCCCACCTGGATCTAGATATATGTCATTGTCTGCTACTTGGTATTGTGAATTTGGATACAACATTTTGAAGAGTGCCTAGACTGTGGATTGCACATTGCATTAGTTTGTTTTTTTTATCAGACTCAATATGACATGTACATAACCCTATGTTTTGGATTTGAGATGTGCATGTGCATGCGGACAATATTTATGCAATTTCTATTGTCAATGACAAATGCAAATATTCCAACTAAGTACCTTAAGATTGAAGGCAACTACTTGATTGAAGGAAACTCAACTTATGACCTGACTGAGATACTTGATTTCTGTTTCAGTTCATTACTGGTATTTCTGAATTGAATTATGATCCTTTTGTTATTTTACAGAAACGTTATGAAGACATTCCAGTTTTAGGGCAAAGGCCAACAGAAGAATGAGTTGAACTCCATTTCCTGGCCATTTTGATCTTCCATGTTGAAGATTTGAAGTACTTGTTACTGTAGTTGGTAGCAATTTTGCAATAAGTGTAATTTGTTTATTTGGCTGTGAACATTGTTCTTCAATTTACTGGAACTTCTAATCAGATCATGCCCCTGCTTGTTTTCTGGTTTTACTGGTTTGCTATCGGGCATTGCTTCAAAACCCCTCTCCTCCACTTTCCTTTAATATGCAGTCTTAATATCTGAACTTAATAGGTGATTATACCTCATTGTATTCATTACTCCACCAGATATGCAATGTGAGCGATTTAATGGCTGTTTTCTACCTTGAGCAGCTGTTATAATTATAAACGATAGTGGCTAATGCCAAGTTAACCGTGTCATATTTTTGTTAGACTGAAATGTAGAAACAATACTTGTTGTCAAAGGAAGTTTGAAAATAGGCGTAGACATTTGGTTGTGTTGGTGGTGCATTTGCCTATGTTTGAATCTGCTTCCTGTACAATGTACATAATCTATGATCTGCATGTAAGCCCCCAATGAATTGAGAATTGACAAGTACCTAGCCAATAAACATGGCAAGCTTTATTTAGTATTTTAATTTGTTGCTTAACTATATTTTAACTTTTTATTGGCTCTCATTGTATCTAAACTCTAAAGTCCTAAAAGTAAAATGAATAGTATTTTCTACCTGCTCTTAATAGTAAAATCAAGAATTCAGAAAATGAGACTTGGTTATCACTTGTCCTCATCTTTTAACATTTTACAAATTTATCTGGCAAAACTAGTTTTTTGCATGTATTTTTTCCCTCCAATCAATTGATATTTATTAAAAGGTGTTACTCAAAATCGTTTAATTTTGAAATTAAAGTTATGTTATGTTGAGTTGAGTCGAGTTACATTTAAATGATTAATAAGTATGGAATGATTCTCATTGGTTTGGTTCCAGTTGAGTATTACTTGTCATACAATTTTTATTTTTTGAATATTTTTTTATTTTTTTTGTCATTTATATTTTTACATGAAAAATAAGTACAGTTGTAAGTGAAAATGAGTATAATACAAAAAGGCACTTGCAATGCAAGAACAGCACGTGGCTAGGGTTTTTAAGGCTCGACCAGAAGTAGAAGAAAATAAATAAATAAATAAAAACTCTCTCCTCACCCTCCCTCGCAATCACTGACCTGCGGCGGTCCTCACATACCGTCGAGGTACAAAGCTTCCGCTTTCCGTTTCCAACAATTCTTCACATTCTCTATTATTACGATTTCCAATAACAATTCTCTGTTTCTCTATTAACGCCACATCTCGCACACACACTGTTACACACATGTAAAGTAGGTGCATTGTTGTTATACGAGACTGAGCTTTTTTATATATCTTAGTCGCCGTTTTGATTGTTTATATATTGTAGAATTCACTTTAGAGGAGTTGCAGGAGTTAAGTAACTATGAGGTAACAATCTCTATCTCTCTCTTTTGCATCTGTTGTTGTTGACTATTTATTTAGATGCTTAGAAATGACTCCGTTTAATTTTCTGTTTTTCTTTGGCGGGAGAACAGTAAGCTTCAAAGTGATGCGTTGAGAGAAGCAATCTCAGTTGTTGTTTCAGAAGCAAAAGAGAAGAATCGGAAGTTTATTGAAACAATTGAGCTTCAAATCGGGCTGAAAAATTATGATCCTCAAAAGGATAAGAGATTCAGTGGTTCTGTTAAGCTTCCACACATTCCTCGCCCTAAGATGAAAATCTGCATGCTTGGTGATGCTCAGCATGTGGAGGAGGTGATTTCTTTTTTAGTTGCCTGAATATCCTAAGCTACACTACGTTTCTAGTCTAGTATTAATGAATTTGATTTATAAAACTCGTCTATGAATAATCGAATTTGGTATTGAATTCCATACCTAACATGAAATGAATAATTTTCATTCATATCAAACATGAAATGTGAAATTCTAAATGAACCTACAAAATTTCTTGGAATTCATTTTATAGCAAACAGTGCCTAAGTACCCTTTCCTTGCTATTCCTAGGTTGAGACTCAAATATGCCCTCTTTTGTATTTCTACAATCTAGATGTTGTACTTGCCAAGAATTGGATATGGCATGGGCCAATGTTTACCATTTTAACCATTGTTTACATTGGTTTAACCTGTACATAATTTTGGATATTTTTCCATTACAGGCGGCAAAGCTTGGTTTGGAATACAGGGATGTTGAGTCACTGAAGAAACTTAATAAGAACAAGAAGCTGGTGAAGAAGCTTGCCAAAGAGTTCCATGCATTTTTGGCTTCTGAATCTGTCATCAAGCAGATTCCTCGTCTGTTGGGTCCTGGCCTCAACAAAGCAGGCAAGTTCTTTTGTGTTGAATTGTTTTGGAATTCTGTAATCTGCTTTATAGCTGGGGAATTTGTAATGTGATATATCTAACTGTCATTTTATTTAAATTTTAATATTTGACAGTTATATTTCAATTATATGTGTGTAATGCTATAATATATCTGCTAACTTTCATATAATGGCTGGGAATAGTAATATGGCTTCATTAAGTTCTGTTCCTCATCCCAAGTGTAACTTGGCCTACCTTCAATGCCTATAGCTGTTTTAAATATTGGTTGCTTGGGCATTATTCTGTTATTGTCCCTGGTTCTGGGCTTGTGTTTCTTATGTATGAACTTATGTATTATGAATCTTGTTGTAAGTTATTGATAGAAAACTAGGATATGATGTCTTTGTTAACATGCATGAACAATTTTATATTATAAATAAAATAAAGTAAATATGTTTCTCTGGATGCCTTTCTTTCTCGTGTAAATGCATGAAGTTTTAATTAATGCCTTGCTACAGGAATGATGATTCTTTTAGGCATTTCAAAATATTTAATGACTTGTCATTGACTTGCTTCAATTTTGTCCTAATCTGTTTTAAATATTACAAGGGTAGATTTGCAAATATATACATATCTGATTCTTTTCATATTACAAGGCTAATGCTTGTTTATTTGGTGAGTGTATCAATGTTATTTTATTTCATTCATGCATTTTAGTATGTTCCTTAATTTTATATCTGCCCTTCATGTTTACTGAAATGAGGATGTGAATGCAGGGAAATTTCCAACCCTGGTCACCCATCAGGAATCCCTGGAGGATAAGGTTAATGAGACGAAAGCTATGGTGAAGTTCCAGCTTAAGAAGGTTCTTTGTATGGGTGTTGCTGTAGGGAATTGTGGCATGGAGGAGAAGCAGATCTTCCAGAATGTGCAACTGAGTGTCAATTTCCTTGTGTCACTATTGAAGAAGAATTGGCAAAACGTAAGTTTCATTGATATCTGCCCAACCTACTTGACTACATGATCCAGCCATTTTAAGTACATATCATTTGAGCTATATCTTGGATGAGGAATAACTGGACTTATTCTCACTAATCATTACTAAATTCCAATCCATTGAAATATGTGAACTAAACTGACAAGTATCTTAGCTTTTGGTTATCACTTGATCTGCTTGCTTGCTTGTCAAGTGAATTAATTTTGGTCACTTTTTTGCAAATAGGTGAGGTGCTTGTGGCTGAAGACTACCATGGGAAGACCACAGCGTGTCTATTGAGAAGTTCATTTGCTTCTAAGTGAGGTTCTTTAGTGAGGTAGCTTGAACTAGGGCATTTTGTTTACTTCAACCAATACATGTCTTTTCCCCTTGGGAATTAGTTCAGATCAATTTTGTTTTCATATTTTTTTGTTTGTTTGTTTTAGACTTGCATCTGTTTTAAGACATTTGAATATTGATATTCCTGGTAGTTGAAGAAGGTAGATATTTTTGATTCATTTCAACTTTTTATCTCTAGATTCACTTGTGTTCATATATGATAATAAGAAACGGTAACAGTTTGTATGGGTATATACTAGGTGGATATCTTGGGGGAATGAATCATCAAGGCTTTTTTCAATTAATGTCCTCTGCTCCATGCTGCAGAAACTGAATTTGAGACCTTATAGACATCTCAATTACCGTTAAGATTTATAATTCTTTTTGGCTCAACAACAATTGATTTTTGATGTAGTTCATGGCTCGTTGTTGTTTTTGTGGAGATTACAAATGCTCTGTTGTTTCCCCTTAAAAAATCTATTTGAAAAATGTATACATTTTTTTCCCATCTGTTCTAACCCAATATATATCTAGTCAAAATTGTGAACTATCAAAAAGAATTTGTTCACGTTACTTGGTACGATTATGACCAACAATTTGTACCTTGCGATTTTGACCAGCATTTTGTGCCTATCATGATTTTTCAAGATACATCCTTAAAGAGATGCCAGAAATTTCGTATCAAATTTCAATTAGGACCAACAATTTGAACATGTTGAACAGATTTTGTAAATATCATCTCCTGTTTATGATACTATTGCTTTCGAGCTCAATTATCTCTAAAGTCTTGGACATTATAGCCTTAATGCTAATCAGCCAAAAGTTTGTTGAAACCTGATATTCTTTGGTAGCCTAGAACACTCATAAACTCTTTCTTTCTCGTTCTATGAAATTGAATATTTGTTAAAAACTCACTCTAAAAACACATTTAAAGAGGTTCTAGAACGTCAAGCCTAATGATAATGCATTTTCAGACAGCAATATACTCGAGTATGAGGTTCCCGCCCCCCAATATTTAAGTAAAAATAAAAAAGTATCCAAAGAGAGAGATGCTTTATTCGTAATAACTTACCACGGGTCAAGGAAGAGAGAGGATTAATGTATTTCAAGAACACCAAATAAGACTTGTTTATTATCCTCTTCCAAGATCATCTGAATACACAATCCCATTTACAGGTTTAAAAGATCAGTAAAACACAACATACAACTTCCACCTCGCAAAAGTTACTCCGATGTTCATGTAATTTTCAATGATAGAATAGTTTTCAATGATAGAATACAAAAAAGGCTCTCATTACATTATTGTTATACAAGGATTAGGCACAATAATTAGATTCAGATGATTATTGTTGGGAAAAAATCATGTTAAAAATAGATTTAATGAGCAGTAATTAAAACTAATATTGATAGCTTCAAAGTCATGTTGGAGGTGTATAAATAGCTTGCTAGTTCTACTGTTTCACCATGAAAGAACTTTTACAACTGCACCCACCAACTGCGCTTGGATTTGTAGTCACCTACACACAGAATAAAACGATCATTAGTTGGATCCAAAGATTTGCATAAAGCATCCAAGCTACTTGGATCGAGTTTGATGCAATTTAGCTACTAACTGTGAATTTAGACCAGTTAAAAACGCTAGTCATGGCTATGGACGTTGCACTTTGCCAAGTGACTATAGCCAAATATCACCTAATGATTTGTCAGAAATACCTCATCTTGTGGAAACATATTTCTGCAACTACTCCATTTCAAAAAATTTAGAACATTTGCAATTTAAAAGAAATAATGTCAAACTTCCCCCACCCCGAAAAGCTATCTGAAAAGACATAGAACATAATCTTAAATTGCAATTAAAAAGAAATAAAGCCTTGGTAGATTTTTTTTCCCACTAAATCACTGAATCTATCTTCCATCAGAGTGAAAAAGAAAATAATAGAAGAAACTATCCTGTGTAACACCTTTATAATTAAAAAAGATATACACAGCAGACAATATGAAACAACTTACTATGAAAGCAGAACGAATAAGCTCCTCAACATAGTCAACAGTGGCTCCCTTCACAAAATCATACGAAATATCATCAACTACCAATTTGACCCCTTCTCTCTCAAAAATTCTGCAACAATATGCAATTCCACATAAAACCATAAGAAAAATGACTATTAATGTCTTCTGTTGTTAAAGAAAAGAAAATGTAAAGTGATAACGTGCACAAAATCAAAAGAAATACAAGACCTATCATCCGGGTTGATTTTATTGTCCAAGTCGAAGACATACTGGAAACCAGAACATCCACCAGTTTCCACACCCAAGCGAAGCATTTTTTCATCTGATAATCCTTCACTCGCTTGCAGTTCCTTCATCCTCTGCGAGGCATTCCCCAACTTAATGGCAAAGCTAGAAATATAATGACATACAATAACAAGCTTCACAAGTTGACATATATAATAAAATTTAAATCCTATGAAATCCTCTTCATAATTTTATCAAAGGAATAAGAATTCTAGCCAATACTAACAACTAACATATAAACTCGAAACAAAAGCAAATATCTAGGTCAGGTTCCATATATTGAAGCTGATATGAGCACAAATAGTATAATACTATTAAAGCATCACTCCATGAAATATTCTATAATCTGTTCCGATACCTAAACTTTGAATCCTTCATTTGAATGACTCCAATTCAATAGAAAAAAAAGGTGGGAATTAAACAAGGAAATTGCACACATAAAGTTTCATAATTTATCCAAAACAGCATAAAATCACATAAGAAACAAAAAATTGAAACATCAACAACAGAGATCAAAACAAGGAATACCCGCAAAAACCCAAATAGTAAAACACTCAAAAGAATCATAAAGTTCAAAAATTACATATAATTACCCGGACGCAATTCTCAGTCAAGTGAATGGCATCATCGAGAGAAAGGGAAGGGGAAGGAGAAGAAGCTTCAGGAAGAGCATAAGAGGAGCTTAGAAGCCTGTGATTCTGGCGAATCCGAGAGGTGAAGAAGGGCGTTATCCGGTGAATTAGCGACGATCTCGACATAGCTTTTATAGGTTTATTAGCTCTTGTTGTTCGAGTTAACAAAGTACCATTTTCGCGCAATTGTAGATTTGTCGCTATGGTTGGTTTCTGGGTTGTTCTCTCTCTTTAAAACCTGTATAAGATGGCCAAGGGAGGAAAGGCTTGTGCTTGACAAACGTTCCTACACCACATCTATGTCACGTGCTTCCTTCTGATTCCAAATATATATACCATATATTACTACTATAAATAAATAAATTTACTTTAAATTTCATGAACTTTTGTAATTATATTTATTTTTTATTAATTTTATTATAATTATATTTTAAATTATAATTATAAAAATTTATTAATTAAAATTACCAAAAATTCTAAATTGATTTTTATATTTATTATTTATTATCTATTTAATATTTAAATTTTGATTAAAATTAATTAAACTTTCCAACTTTGTAAATTTAATAATGACTCAGTTTAATTATTAATCATTTATTAAATTTATAAATCCAATTACTTTTATTGAAATTTAAAAATTAAATTAATAATATGATATAATAAATTTGAATAATAATTTTATTTTCTCATTCAAATTAATTTGATATTATTATTATATTAAGCCTACTATTCATTAAAAGAAAATTACAGGTACAAGTTAAATTTTTAAAACTTTATGGGGTATGAATTTGTATTTTGTCAAACCATAAGCCCTTTCCGTGCAATTTCTTCCATACTTATGCCCAGCAAGGTCACAATTTTGGCCATTTGGAAAGGAAAATACTCCCAGCCATTTCATCGAACAGCTGGGCTGCCACACCAGAAGCCTAAACGGTAAGCAACAATCCACTGCTAGTTTCATTATTTTTTCAAATTTTATATCTTTACTTGGATTTGTATGTGGCATTAACCCAAAACTCTTGTTAACCCGAAGTTTTTTGCTTTTAAGCTTTTTTTTTTCCCCTTAATACCTGATTGATTTTAACAAGTTTGTATGTGAACAAAGATTAGAGTTAGAGTACCTTTGAATTGAATGTATTGTTTGATGTTACATTTAAAATTCTTCTCCTATATTTAAATTGCAATTTGATAAAGTTGTAGATGATTGGATTTGGTCAGTTAATAAGAAATTAAAGTACTCTGGTTGCCTTTTATTAGCTTGGAACAAGAGATTGAGAAATAGTTCTTATATCTTACAATTTATAATTTCTAATACTTGGACCATTATGAGGGAATTAAAATTATGGAACAAAGGCCTCTTATTTTTTTTTTATTTTTTTTAATTTCTTTTTTTATTTGATTTATAGCAGATTGCCAAAAACTCAGGGAATGGTAATAAAAGGTTTGATTCCCATCCCTGGTTTTTAATTCCTAGTAAACAAGAATGACTTCATTTCCTTGTTCAACTCTACATAAGGGTTCTTCGGAATAGGTGCATGACCTGGGGTCATCATGGTTGGAGTTTCCTTTTTTTTTTTTTTTGAATTTTATTTTTTATAAATATAGTGAGAAGTGATGGCATTTTGGAAATGGCTTGCTTTCTTACGGGATTGGGCTATGTTGGCCTAGTGGGAAAGTTAGGCAGTGGCTGTGCAAAAGGTTTTATTGGCTTTGACTGTTGTGATTTTGAACTAATATGACCATATAATTGCATTGTTAATTTGATTTCTAATATTTAATGAAAGTAAAGGAATAGCAGCCACTAAGTTATAGCAATGGAGTCTACTAACGTGGTCATACTGTAAATAAAACTGTTTTTGATGAAAAACTGGATGTTGGAAAACTATATGTATAATATAAATGGAGTGGACTCTTATCTCTAACCTTAGTGCTAGACTTCACTACCACTATATTTTGGAATCAGAGATTTAGTGGTGGTGCTGAAGTATTATGTGGGCACTCGCACACTTCTATGGAGCTGGTTTTCATCTTTTTAAAGAGCTAGTCTTTCATTTCAAGTTGTTGATAAGTCATTTTCCAACTTTATTGCGCTTGTTTGTTAGAGTTGATATTTTTAATCCATCAAGAAATCTGATAGATCTTTTATGTAGGCTTATTTGTTCATAAATAAGCTATAATTTGGTGTTCTTGCTTAGGCTTTGCAATGGCCTAAAATTGTAGCACTCTAGTCATAGAAAAGAGTTCGTTAATTTCAAGTAATCATCAAACAGTTAAATTTGACAATGATTGTCAAAATACCTTTTATTTTAGTCTGGCATTCATAAATAGCATAGCTAAGTATTAACAGAAATATTGTTGTTTCTTTGTGCAGAGAATCAAAGCCTCGCTAAAAAAATGAGCAGCAGTAACTTATGGAGTGGGGAGCAGAAGCTTGCAGTCCGGAAGTTGGAGATATCAGACAAGAGCAAAGGGTTTATAGAGCTATTGCAACAACTCACGGTTTGTGATTCAGTGTCTGATAAGGAATTCGAAGAGCGATTTCAAGAGATCAGCTGTTACGGTGATGACCATCTTATTTGTGTAATTGAAGATGATCTCTCTGGGAAGATTATTGCAACTGGGAATGTGTTCATTGAAAAAAAGTTCATAAGGAACTGTGGCAAAGTTGGGCACATTGAGGATGTTGTGGTTGATTCCACTGCTCGGGGGCGACAATTGGGAAAGAAAATTATTGACTTCCTGACAGATCATGCTCATTCAATGGGATGCTATAAGGTGATTCTGGATTGCAGTATTGAGAACAAACCATTTTATGAGAAATGTGGATTCAAGCAGAAAGAACTTCAAATGGTGAAATATTTCAGTTGAGAACTACATCATTCCCTTCCAGAATGAATACTATGAAGTTGAAACCAATATGTGGTAGATTGTATTCTGGAATTTGGTGTACAGTCTCTTTTTATATAGATGAGAGTTTTGTTTTCTTATTCAATTCGTTGAGAGATATTCTCGTGTTAGCTTATATGTCTCCCGTGACTAGATTCTCTCACTAGGCAATTCTAATAATGAAACTGTTGGCAAATTAGTATATTGAGATGAAAATCAGCAGAAGAATCTCCTTAGTTAACCAATCTCCAGTCATCAATACCATTTTATCTATAATTAATTTTCATCTATAATAAACTAATCTTGTTTGTAAGACAAAATCAAGAGCATTTATAATAAAAATGGAGATTCAAGTATTTATTTCTTGGTTAAACAAAATTAATGTCCATTTTCTCATCTTTGAATGAAGGAAAATTTTTTAGTTATAAAGTTCATATTTTTTAACATACCATCAATTACAAAGTTATTCGTCAAAAATCCCCATATCAAATTCGGTGTTATGAATATATATTGTAGATTAATTATTTTTTTAATAAAGAAGTTATTCATGAAACGCACCGTTTTAACTTGCAGTTCTAATTTAATACTGCATATATTTTCTCCCCCTTATCTTTGGCCATTCTGCCATTCACAGAGAAAACAAGAGATATTCGCAAGGGCCCTAAAACAGTTGCTGCTTCTTCTGCTGGGTAACTTTTTTAATACTCTCTTATTTTCTTATTGTTATCATCATTTAATAGCTTGAACTTAGTGATTTTGGGGAAGTGGGTTCTTGATTTTCTGTATTGGGTTGTCTTTTTTCTTCTCTTTATATGATGATTCTTAATTTTCATAGGTTCCTTATCTACTCTACCTTCGGCTGCTCATTGTTGTTGTCCTGTTTTCTTCCCCCAATTTAGCGGGGTTCTATTAAACTCAATAATTTTATTGTTCCTTGTCATTGTTGTTGTATATTGATTAGTTTTATCATTAGTGTTACTTTTGGTCTTAATGGTTATGTTTTTGCAGGTTTTCTTGTGGATGTCACATGACTTTTCTATTACAATCTTGAAATTACATTACTTTTGTCCTTCAGCATTAACATTGCCATAGTTTTCTATTTCCTTTCCTTTGCATTATTAGTTTATTACCAAAAGAACTTTATCTACTAGGCTTTTTCTTCCATTTCTTGAATATGCCTCAACCCTCTAGCATACTTGAGTTTTGGGTGCAAGGTAGGTGAGACTGGTGGGAAATAAACTCTTATTTGATACAAATCCCCCTAACTGACTTTAGCAACCAAATATGTCGTTTGTAATCTTCACATCCTCAATTGCTCCATCTTCACTTGGCAACCAACACAGAGTACATAATTTGGCGTACCAGAAAATTTTCTCATCAAATCTAAGTTTTTCTGCTTTTTTTGACAAATGCTCATGGGTCAGTGTTTGCAAAAACTTCAGAAATTCACACAGTATTTTAAATTTTACTGCAAGAGATTCCATGGATCCCAACAATCAGAAGTTCAGTGATGTCTCTCTTGATTGGGAAGATCAAGAGCAAGAAGACCTTGATGATATGGGGTCACCATGGGATGGGGCAATTATTTATAGGAGAAACCCTTCAATTTCACATGTAGAGTATTGTACAACCTTGGAGAGGCTTGGGTTGGAAGAACTCTCAACTGAGATTTCAAAATCAAGGGCCTCAGTTATGGGATTACGTGTTACAAAAGCTGTGAAGGATTACCCACTTGGAACTCCTGTTCAGATCTCCATTGATGTGACAAGGAAGAAGCAAAAGTTGAGGCTTGATGGCATCATCAAGACGGTTATCACTTTAGATTGCAATAGGTATTTTAGTTTCTGATCCTTCTTTCCATGCTGTTATTTATACTTTCTGCACATGATTTAACTTGATTGCTAGAAAATTGATAAAAGAATCATGGTCCCTGGTATAGACTTCTAATACATCCCATTAACATAGCCACACATGGTCATTTTGCTTGCTCACATAGTCATTTTGCTTTCTCTTTCTTTGTATGTGAAAATATTATAATGGTAGTTTTCATCTCTCTAATTCCCTCTAGTTAAAAGAATAATTATTTTGCAGGAATGTATGTTGTTATCTTGAAAAAATTGTACTGCAATTGTTTTTCTCCAAATGATAGTTTGATTTTGTGATAGCATACTTTGATTCATGGCTAGTTGGATTCCACAATAGTAAAAAACTCTGCAACAGATGCTACTCAAGTGAAATTATCAGTATAGAATATGTTTGGTTATCAATTGAGATTATTTAAAATAACTGAGAATATGTTTGGTATTCCTGATCCTTTCTTAGCTGAGGTGTGTGGGATTAGGGAAGCTCTTAGGTGGTTGAAGGATAAAGAAGAGAGGAATGCAGAGCTCGAGTCTGATTCGTTATTGGCAGTAAATGCTGTCAATGAGTCATCTCTTTTCTTGTCTGATGTTCGTGTGGTGATATATGACTGTAAAGCTCTATTAAGGGAGCTTGTTAATGTCCATCTTAGTTTTGTCAAAAGTCTGCGAACATGGTAGCTCATCTCATTGCTAGAGCTTCATGTTCTGTGTCAGATGTTATGATGTGGGATGATGTCTCCCCTTCATTTATTACTAAAGCTTTGTATTTTGATGGTTCTTCATGAATGGAAGGTTCTTTTGATTTTCCGAAAAAAAAAAAAAAGAGAAAAGGAGACCACAGTTGGAAAAAAAAAGAAGGAAAAAAAGAAGAAAATCAGCTATGAACATTGTTTGCTGCATATATGGAGTTATCATCAGAATATCATAAAATGATGTTACTCATGTATTTTGTCATTCTTTTTTACTTTTGTTTATATTGGATTATTGCATTTTAAATTATTAATCGAAGTAAGATAACTTTCATGATTCATACTGTGTTATCCTTCTTTATAGATTGAAGCTGATTGTGTATTTAAATTGATGTTAAAGGTGCGGTGATCCAACTGCCAAGAGCATTTACACCAACTTCTCTCTTTTACTAAATGAGGAACCCATTGAAGAACCAGAAATAATCAATATTGGAGTGATCTACGGTGAAGATAAATGGAGATCTTCTATGGCAAGTGGCGAGGAAGAAGAGGATGATGATGACGCTTCGATTGATTGGGATGATAGATTGTACTTTGCGCCCGAAGAAAAGGAAATTGATATATCAAAGCACATAAGAGACTTGGTACATGTAGAGATAACCATTGATGCAATATGTGATTCAGGTTGCAAGGGTATGTGCCTCAAGTGTGGTACAAATTTGAACAAAAGTAATTGTAGGTGTAGCAAAGAGAAGATTAAAGAGAAAGGTTATGGCCCTCTTAAAGATTTGAGAAAACAAATGCAGTCAAAAGATTAACCATGTCTGGCTAAGGATACATTATTTTTTTCTGGTGCTTGTAAGTGGAGGAGATTATTGAAATAGAATGTTTTGTTCTCATCTTTTTGAATGTTCATGACAAGAATTCGTAATGCGTGTATTTGGATTAAGCAGACCATAAGAAGAATTAAACAAGGTCTTTAATTAGTAAATCTTTTTTAAGCAGTCTTTAAGCCTCTAATTGCTTGTTTGCATTATTTATATATTTTTGCTAGTTGGGCTAGTGAGTTGTTCAATTTCATGTATTGACAGTCTTGAGTAGTTACTGTTTTGATTGTGGCATTGTTGAGATTTTATTTTGAAGAAATTTAATTCAAAATATTAATAGGATGTTTCCATTACTAATAATTAATCTTTGTGCTTATTTTGTTTTCCAAAATTTTCAGTTTTATTTTTAATTTTTAGCTCTTCTCCCTCAAGAAAAACAAATAGATCTATATAATAAATAAAAAAAATAATTCTAGATCTACCAAAAATAAAAAATAAAAAAATCACTTACGTGGTGTTTGGTAAAGCGACTACTAAATGTGCGATTGGTGTAAAAGTTTGATTGGCGAACCAACTTTACTGCTTATGAGATTATCCGATTGAAGAGAAATTTTATCATAATTAAAGTTTTTAGTTGACCAATCAAATAATATAAATTTTTTCAATTGACGACGTGCATATTAACAATCAGCAATTAAAAATATTTAATTGGCCAACTAAACAGCCTATTAATCCTTTTCCCCTTATTAATCTTGAAAATATCTTGTGACAATATGAAAGGTTATAAGGTATTTTATTTCAATTTTTTTTTCAGTTTTCTTATTTAATATTATCCAACTCTTAGATGATGAAAAATCACATAATTCTTCAAATACTAAATAGTACAAATAACCATTTATGTAAATAAAATTTAAATTTAATATTTTGACAAGAAATAAAAATGCAATTTAATTTAATTAAATGAAAATTTTTAGGTCTAATTCGAGGTTCACTAATTATATTAATTCATTTTGAACTTTATTTTAATAATTGAACATGCTATTTTGGTCCTAAAGTTAATTTTGAATTTGATTAAATTAATTTTAAAATATCACTGATTCATTTAGTTTTAGAATTAATTTTGGACAGAATTGAAAAAAATTAAGGGCTACTTGAAACTTTAATTATTTTTAATGGTAGTAAATGTAAAAACTACTAAATTAATTTTTAAAAATAGAGATTTTTTATGGTAAAATTAATGAAAAATCAAAATATAATTAAATAATGAAAAAATATATAAATTATTAGACAGAAATATGCTCCTTTTACATTATAAATGTAGTTATAAATATTTTCATTCTAATATAAGTAAATCTATTTATATAAATAAAAAAATATATTTTTATCTTATCTTTCCGAATAAAATAATGAATTCAATTCCGTTGTTTCTTCTTACAATCTGACATTGTTAAATTAAATTTTAAAAATAACATATTTCACTGTATTATCAGAGGAAATAAAAAAAAAAGAAATCTCCAAATCTAATTTCTAAGCCACTCGCCCTTCCATCAGATATTAACAGTTTCCTCTCTGAGTTTTCATGGCAAAATCTTTGAAATTCTTCTGAAACAACAAAAATTTTGAAAAATGGTATCTATATCTACATGCTTCACTGTCTCTCCAAAATATCGAATTCGATCCTCCCATCCGATTTTCACTTCAAAACCCTCAATTCGCCTTAAACCTCCCGATTCTTTTAGTAGAATACTTCCTTCCAAAGTTGCTAACTCTAGGGTTTCAGTGGCCGCTGTGAGAGCAAGCATTGATTTTCCAACCGGAATTAGACCTGGAGGAGTTGTGGAGAGCGATAAATTGCCCGCAGATGTCAGGAAGCGAACTATGGAAGCTGTTGATACTTGTGGAGGAAGGGTTACCATAGGAGATGTCGCCAGTAAGGCTGGGCTTAAGTTGAATGAAGCTCAAAAAGCTCTCCAGGCTCTTGCTGCTGATACTAATGGTTTTTTGGAGGTATCCATTTCATAATTCAGTTAATAATATTAAGCAAAAGCCATGACTAAGGATGCTTAATTTTGATGGTTTCAAGTAAGATTTCAGGGTTTTTTTAGCCTTCAGTCCTTTACTGAACGTTATAGATTCTTAAAAACTATGTTCATCAACGTCCTATATTATTCTAGTGACTGAGATAATGTTGGTTCGTCTAGTAACTGTAGAGCAAAAACAAAAAAGAAAGAGAAAAAATGCTGGAACAATTATTCTCTTTCTTGTTCATTAGTTATGTAATACAATATGATAGCTGACAAATCAATTTTATGAGCTGGCAACTTGGAATTCCTCTAGTTTACGAGAAACTCATTTGTGATTTTTTATTTCTATTTCTGGGGTTCTTTGAAGTTCTTGATTTCATGAATGCAATTGTTTTCAAGATGGTCTCAACAGGTTTCTGATGAAGGTGACGTGCTTTATGTTTTCCCCAAAGATTACCGCTCGAAGCTTGCCGCAAAGTCATTTAGGATGAAAATTGAACCTTTGGTTGATAAGGCTAAGGTATTGAAAGCTGTTGCATTTTCTTTGGATTATTATTGTAGACTAATTTTAATCATGTGCTTAACCAAAGTTGTTTTCTATCCGTAACAGGCAGGTGCTGAATATCTTATTAGGGTCTCCTTTGGGACAGCACTAATTGCTTCAATAGTTCTTGTCTACACAACAATAATCGCTCTCCTTTCAAGTAGAAGGTAATTGACACATTGGCTATGGAATTGCAATAATTTTGTTCTATATCTCAGGCAATATAAAAGATTGCTATTGTCAGTAACTCTTTGTGATAGAGAAAGTGTTGAGAGTTAAATTCTTGGTAACAGTGAAGAAGACAATCGTGGAAGACGTGGAGGCAGATCATACGATTCGGGATTCACCTTTTACTTTAGTCCTACTGATCTATTTTGGTATATTCTCTGGACTGGCATAATTCTGATGAGTTTTTCAAATCATGCTATTCTTAGAAATAATAAATAAATGTATATTAGTGCTATTTGGAGTTTGTTCTTGTTATTAGCTTCAATTATGTGCTGCAGTAAGGAAGACAAACAAATTCAATAATTGGATAGTTAATCAAGAAGCAATCAACTTTTTTTCCCCACATTTGCAACTTGTTGCTAGCCTGATAATTTTTTTATTCTGTGAATTCAGTTTGGCTGATATCCACTGCCAGTCTCCACCTTACCACCCATTTCTATTTCTCTCCTTATTTTCCTCCCTCCTTATTGGAGTAAACAGTCGAAGATGTGAAATGTAGTTATACTTGTGGGTGAATCATGGTGTAGATTGAAAGTGATTTTGTCACCATTTTTTTGTGAACTAGACTGCCTGCATTCTGTAAACAATTATTATTTGTGGTTTTCATCCATAGATTGATATTTGTATATGCCTCCATGTTTTGAGTGGTTGAACTAGTGAGTGGTGATTTTAAAATTCCTAAAGCATAATATGAGGTTACATACACATGTCTTTGGGTATTGTGAAATCTTAATTTTGTTTGATCGAGAATTTGCAGATGCTTGTTTGTTTTGCCAAAGTGAATGCTGAAATCATATTTGCGAACTTGATGAGTTTTATGCTATCATTAAAATATACATGGGATATCATACTTGCTTTCGTGTGTGTAAGTCTCCCGGCTTCATATTATTGAGAAAGTGAAATTTAGAGAAATTTTAGGTGCATTTTTTCCCCTCAGGTACTGGGATCCATATTACTATAGGAGGCGACGAGTACAAAAAGAAGATGATGAGAAAATGAACTTCATTGAATCTGTAAGCTAAAAAACTTATTCATGTATAGTTCTTTCTACATTTTTTTTTACTTCTGAAAAGAAAATCAACCATTTGAATGCTTTTTAGGTCTTCTCATTTGTGTTTGGGGATGGTGATCCTAATCAAGGAATTGAAGAAGAGAGGTGGAAGTTGGTAATATTTCAGCACTGTATTCAGTGGTCCGTTGCTTTGAACATTTTATTTCTGCTCATTGGTTGTATCCTTTCACTTCACATACCTTGTGCTTTCTCATTCATCATACTTGTATATATTTTCAAGGTTTCATGAAACTTTGTCGACTTCCTGCCACCTTTCTTCCCTTTGTTATTCTAAGTCTATATTTGGGGCTTTATTTTCTATTTCATAGACTTGATAAATATTTAGCTCACTATTTTTAATCATCCATCTTTGTATTTACCCAAATGTCTAAAGGTTCTTTTAATTGTGTTAATCATTTTAACCAGATGACTTCTTGATTTTTATCATACCTGGTCTTTTAAGCCAGTACATAAAGTAAACTCATTAGTTTTTATGGATATTAGATTTTGACTCATAATTTACTGTCAGTCATCTTTCACCAACTCTTGCAGCAAATACTAATTGGCAACAAATGTTGATGTGGATGAAGATGAGTTTTATAGTAGTAATTTTAAATTTCATCATTTACAAAAGAATACTTTTGCTGGAATATTTATTATATCTTGTCGTTTGATGGTATCATGGTATAACATCTATTTGAAAATTTGTTACTTCAATTGGCAGTACTTTTTAATCATTTTCTTTGGGATGCATTTGCAGATTGGACAATATATTTCCTCCAATGGTGGTGTTGTCACAGCTGAAGAACTTGCACCATATCTTGATTTACAAACTACTGAACAAACTGTGGTACTCTTTTCCCCCCTTTTGTTTAAATATTATTTGGGTTACCTGAACAATTTTGTTTGTTTGTTTAGGTTGTCATGTAAAACGAGTTCATAGTTTATATGCTCTAAAATTCATATATGGGATAGGTTATTATCAGTAGGAAATAGGTGCTTATCTACTCAAAAGCCTGTAGAAGAACTAGTAATGGCCTTGGTATAAGCTCGATCAATTTCATATGACTTATTTTTTCTCAACATTCATAAGAGAACCATAGGCAAGTCTTTATATAGTCATCTTATACTGTTATGTTTGGTTTATGACTCTCTCTGATTTATCTTTGATTCTTGTATTTTATGTCATACGGATCCTTCCAATCAATAAGCTTTCAACTTCCTATTGTCAATTCAATAAATAGCTAGTTCCTGTTATTGGCTTTTAGAAACTCATCAAGTACATATATAATGCTTTTCTCTATTGGTGTGTACAAGGTGCATAGCTATCAACTTTTAAGGGGTTGCTGTCCTTTCTTTCTTGTATGTGGATGTATGTTCAAATTTTGGTTTCACTACTCTGGTGCACATGCAAGCAGAACTATATTGAAATAAATTTATTGTATTCTGTCCAGAATGTTATCTGTCCTTATTTAATTTCAGTTCTGATGCATGAACATATAAATAGTATTTTTTCTTGAGTCTATAATCTGTACTCAACTTCTTATGGATTTTTTGAAGATTTACTCAATTAATTTTTACTCTGCATCTTTGCTGTATGCTTTCCCTAGCTGTGGTATATGACCTTATCTTTTCTTAGTTTCAGAATGATGAGTCATACATATTACCAGTTCTTCTGCGGTTTGATGGTCAGCCAGAACTTGATGAACAGGTATGAAAAGAAATGTAATTGAACAAATATGCCAATTAGTTTTTTTTTTCTTGTTTTTAGTTTTTGAAGATGACAAATAATATTTTTTTAATTTAGCTGTATGTATAGCTTTGACATCTATGCTTTTGGATTATCATGCAACAATGAGATTTTCATCCATTATGTATCTCAGATGAGAAAATTCCACTTGCAAATTTAGCCAAATTGCTGTTGTGTAGGGCAATATTCTGTATCGATTTCCTTCACTTCAACGTACAGCTTCTACTATGAGGAGTAGGAGAAAGGAATATGTAGGCAGAAGATGGGCAGACTGGGTTGGGCTTGACAAGTATTTCAGGGAGAAAAAATGGCAATTCAGGTTCTTTATCTGCTTAGTCATACCTCCAAATTTGGTAAATTGTCCTCAAGTGGATCCCCCTGATCTAGGTAGTTTATATTTTGTAGCAAGACTGGTGCATCAGAGAGAGCAATGGTCATTGGATTGGGTGGGGTCAACCTGTTTGGAGTCATTGTTCTCGGAGCAATGCTAAAGTATGATTCTCTTCATATTGATTCTTGCTTTGAGGCTTTTACCTTTCATCTATCTGATATTTACACCTCTATCTTTTTGTGAAGGGACCTTTCTGTTACGCCAAGTGGATTAATTCAATTTGTTACTGGCATATTTCCTCTACTTCAGGTGCAGCATTTTTCACTTTCACATTGAATAAATGAAATTCTACTCTTTGATATAGTTGTATGAACGTTTTTTTTTTTAACTACAATAATTAATCTGCCTAGCCTCCATATGGAAGTGCTAGTTAAATTATACAAATCTTTTGGCCCTTGTAGAGTGGCAAAAAATGCCTGATCCTAATCCCTGTGCATGTATGGATTGATTTCTTAAGAATTGCTTTATTAGGTCCTAATTTCTGCATGATTGATTCTTCCTTTTTATAATTGCAGACCATTATTTTCCATATGGGATGCAGTGTTGGACATTTACCTAAGAATTTGAATTCATTATCTTGATTTTGAAAACTAGCAAAATGGTTTGAGTTTTATAGGCTTGCAAAAATAATCTGAATTCTTTTGATTTACTGCTAACTGATTGTTAAGTGCTCCGGACGCTAGACTCTGTTATATCAATGATTTACGAATTTGCTTGTGTAAGCATTTATGCTGTAGCAATATAAGGTTGAATTTTAGGTGCGTGATATTCTCAATAAATAATGGTTTCCTTGTGCTTTGGTCTATATATTGACTGCAATGATAATTCAAACAGATATATGCTGGTTCTTTCTTTGCTATTCCTTTGATTCGCTGGTTCCTTGTGAGCAAGAGGAATGCTGAAATAGAGAAGAGAAACCGAGCAAGGGAACAATTTGCTCGAACACTTGAACTGCCCGATCCTTCACTAAGGCAGAAGGTAGCTATTTATGCTTATCCGATATTGTGGTTCCCTTTCTTTCTTTTTGTTTTTTCTATTTTTTTTTTATTGTGAATAATGTCTCAATTCTCTCAAGTCTCAGTTTACATGACCAACTAGTGGGTGAGGCTTATTAATTGTCTTTGATATGTTACCCAACAATAAGAACCCTTTTGTGTGCAAGGTGTCTGCTGGTTTGTGAAGAATAATATCTTCATCTTACTACACACCATGCACAATGAAAAGCTGGGTGCTATGAGACTAAGATGGTAGGATCTTCCTGAAAAGTCTTGCATCCCTTCCCATTTTTTCAAGTCCTTTAATTCTTTGAGCATCTTTTGCCCTATTTTTGTTGGAAAATTAGCAGCGCTTGAAAAGAACAGTTTTGAAAACCTGTTGGATTCTCTTTTATATGAACTCTTCATATGCAGTTCACTTCTTCTGGAATTCTTATCGGATATATGTACTCTACTTTATGGCGGGAAAAGTCTAAACTCTATAAATACAGAGGGGCGAAGAGTCGTGCTCTAAAAGAAAATCAAAGAATTTTTTTTATTAGTGCAGTTGATGATTTATTAGTGCGGTTGATGATATTCAAGTTTTTTATATCATATTGAAGTGGCCAAATGGTAGTTAACATGGCATATTATATGTATTCAACCGTTAGGGGGAAAGGATGCAGGCTGAGGGTCTGTCTCTGCGTAATTATGTAACTAATAAAATTTTCTTATGATCATTTTGGTTGTTGATATTTATGTTGCCCTAAGAAATCATATGCAATTGTGTTTTTAAATTTATCGATTTCTTGAAGGAGCTTATATGGTTAAGTTGCAATTGTAATATCAATAATTATGGCATATAGTTGTATACTTCAGGGTGCAATTGCTATTATTTGAGTATACTACTACCTTTTTTAAGGAAAATATTTGGATTATTTAATGAACTTCATTAGGAGATAATTACTTTATTGTATTTCCTGTTCAGCTTCTGAGTGCTCGGGATATGGCCCAAAAGACAGTCATAGGGCAGGATCGAATTGTTTATAGTACTGACAGAGACATAATTGAGCAAGATGTTGAAGCCCAAGAATGGGACAGGAGGTTTCGAGAGATCGAGAAGTCAGAATAAGAGGCTATTGTTGGTAAATTTTATCATGTTTGTCCTTCAAATGATCAAATATCTTGTTTTACTATCTGTGTTGCATTTCCATGAATGGGCATCAAAGCAGGAAGTTTAGGTACTAGAGGCTGTGGATGTTTATCATATATCTATATTTGTTGAAGACAGCCCAAAGTTTGGGGTATTTAACATTTTAAAAATGACACCAATGAAGCAGTGAATTCGACAAGTCTCCTTGACAAGGAAAATACAGATATTTCCAGCAAAAACTGCCAATTTCTTTGTACTCAGACAAAGCAGTTGCCAACCTTTTGTTTTTTAGGGAAATGAGTTTGAATTTGCAATGTTCGTTACCCAAAAAAAAAAAAAAATCCTGCGAGAAAAATGCTAGTAGGTAATGGTGCTTTTTCATTTTTCATATTTCATAATTGTCTAAAATACGGTTTTTGTTTACAGGTGTTGAACTCAACAGTATTCTTCTTGGAGAACATGGGAGGATTGTTTTGATGCACTGCGTAGGGGAAATTCTGTTGGAAGTCATTGATCCATCAATTGTGAAACTTGCTGTGATTGGGATTCTGGGAATATAGTCTTTTGACATTGCTTGGGGATAACAATGATTTGTACAGTTGCACTTTTGCAAAATTTACGAGCATCAAAGAATTCATATATATGCATCAGTCAGGAAATTTATGACATCTCCCATCATCATTTAACTTATTGGTTCTACTCTGTCTTGTACCATATTTTACATTCAACGGATAAGGTTAGTTTTAATTGTTTGCCTTAGATGCTAGACTTTACTAGCTAAATTTATGGTACACCTGATTTAAGCCAGACCATTTGGGATTGTATAATTTATGTTGATCTTAGCAAATTATGGCAGGCGAGGACTTCTTTTTAAAAAAAAAATAAAAAAATAAAAAAATTTAGTACATGATAGCTAAGTAAATTAATTCTTCAGCTATTCTCAAAATAAATAAATAAATAATTCTTCAGCTAAGAGCTTCAATTATTAGAGTTTCAAGTTGAGCTTGAACTCAATTTAATTATAAAAATCTAGATTCGAAATTTGCAACTTTGAGTTGAATTTGATCTTTTCATTGAAACTTGGGCTCGGTTTGAACATTGAAATACTTGGCTTTGACTTGATCAAGATTGATCATTATTAAAAAATAAATTGATTCATTTATTAATGTTAGAATAAAATTCAAATAGTTTGGAATGGATTTGAATTTACGATCTAATTAATAGATTATGATTTCTAATATAAAGTATACTTAGATTTATATCAAATTATATGATATAATACTTAAATTTATGTAAAATTTAAATATTTAATTAGATTTATAAGTCACTCAAATATAATTTGATTTAGTGTTTAAATTCATATTATTAAAATATAATTTGATTTAATATTCAAATTCAGATTTATTTGATTTTCGAATATCTTAAAAAATCAATCACGAGAGCTCTCTACACATAAGTTTAATTATTTTTATTATTATTGTATATAATAATATCAAGGGGGAGTATGTTTATGGCATGCATTTTGTTCCATTGATATAGACTTGTTCCCAACCATGTGTAGAGGGCCTTGACAATTTCATGACATGTTCACATTACACAGCCATGTGTTTTAAATTGTTAATGCCGGCACTCATATATTTAGACATTTTATGTTTGAAATTGGTTGTATTATAATCTCTCAATACCTCCACCTATTACTTTTATTTTTATATAAAAAAATGATTTTTCTAATGAATGTTTTAAAATAAAAAAAAATTAAAATAATATTACATAAAAAAAAAAATTAAAAATAAATAAATGAGAAAAAAAATGAAAATTCTGACTTATTATTTAAAATGATAGGATTGTAACAAAATATAATTCTATTAATATTTCTTTTTTTTTTTTTCATCCAATTCTTTTTTATATTAATTTATTTATATTTCTCAATTTTATAATTATATTTTATTTGAAATAACCACTTTAAAATTATTTTCAATAACACTTTTTATTTTATTTTTTATTATATTATAAATAATTAAACTCTATTTTATTATTTAATTAATAAAATTATAAATTTTTTATTACATAAAAATATACAAAGAGAGAAGAGAGAGAATAAGAGAGAAATGATTAAAAAAAATAAAAATAAAAATAAATAGTCAATTCTCTCTTTTCATATTTAAGAAGAGATACAATAATTTCTTAAAATATTTTAAAGAATGAGTAAAAAAATTAAGAGCGTTGGATGATTTTTTTTTTTTTTATTTTACACTTTATTTTGACTCCTTAGCCAAAATAAGAAATTCTTTGGACATGAAAATCGATAAAAAATTTCTTAAACAGGAAAGAAGTATTTTATTTTTTGCACATTCACGTACTATAAATTACACCATTTCAATACTGCCTCTCAAGAACATGCGGAAAATTTCCAAGATAAAATCACAAAACATACAAGAAAATACGAGAAAATTAAAATTCCTATTACATTCAACATTTCTGGCTGAAGAACAAAGGGCAACGACAATCAACTGTACACAGATTTCATCAAATCAACTATATCTTACACTTCAAATATTTCCATTAGTAGTGGGAAACAATTGTCATCACATGATCAAGCAATTATTTACTTGCATATATTTTGCCTGCAGACAAACATTTTCAGCTGGTGTAGACACGGATATCCCGCCCAAGCAAAAATTTGAGGATTGGGAATTAGGACATTAAGTTTTCCAACCATTAATGTATGTTTTGCAATTTCATGCCCATGGATAATTTGCAGAATTTAACTGCAAAAGATCGCTTTTTAAGCAATTCTAGACACCAGTATACCTGCAAAATGAGCATCATTGAAGATGAACTACTGTCACATGGATACTGATCTCCTTACAATAATATATAAATAAGACTTGAAGTATCTCATGCATAGGATGAAATAGAAAACCCTTTTTCTATTTCGTCCAAATTACACGCAAAGAACAAGTCTTTTTCTTTATTTACTACCAGATGGATATTGTTTTACCACTTCTAAAGCACATCTCTCATCTGCATGTAAAATGGAGGTAACACTTTGTCTCCAATTAACTTGTAGTGTAGTAGTTTGAGCATTGGCATTTGCCATGACAATATAGCATCCAATAACAAATACAATCATGCTATACAAGCAGCTCGAGTACCAATTATTGAGGCTGCTAGTACCCTTGAATAATGCACCATAAATAAGGTACTGAATAAACAGTTATAACGAAGCAAGAAAATTAAAGGGGGTAAAGCAGGTTTTATTTTCCCCATTTCCTTCTCTCTCTCTCGGGGTGGGAAGGGAAGGCAAAATTTCCATACAGGTTAGGCTAACTTTTAACACTTTGCCTCTCTAATAACAAGAATCTGAACAACAAAAGGCTTACATTTATTTTCATATATAAAAGAAACTACTTATTCTCTAGACCACAAGAAAGGCAAATTCAGTAAAAGGCCAAATGAGTTCCATAATTTAAATAGTCTTGCAAATTGTATTCAGATAGTTCCATCTCAAGCAACATAATTAATAAGGAGAAAGCTTATTATATTATATACGAAAAAACAGCAATTTAGTCTTAGCAATGTCTGAACTCTGACATCAGTAAAATCTTGTGACTTCAAGATTTAATGCACACTATCTAAAAAATGAACTCAAATTTTTGGGGTTCAAGAACATGTACTGTACACATCATCGTTTCCCATTGATGTGGTTCATTGACATTTGACATCAAATGCGTAGGCAGATAAGTACACACAATAAAAGGAGACAAGAGAACAAACATTATATGCAAGGGCAATTTACTTACCCAAAAATATGAGTGAAAAGATTGTTGTGAATATTATTTGCATCGTATGTCGATTAATTGGAACGTGACAGGGAAATATTTGATATCTTGATTCTAGGCAGCCAAACAGGACCGTAAGATTTCCTCGAAATCTAGAACATAATCCTTCCAAGTTTCTACATCTAGCTCCTAACCTTGATCCTATAAGTTGACCCTGTCAAAGAGAAGCAAACTGATAAGCATCTACATTTCTTATAAAACTGAGTTGAAGCATCATTGCCAAATTTATGGCACAATAACTCTAATTATGTTTGATTGCGTTGAGAATATCAGATTTTGCTTTTACCATTAAATAGCAGATCCTTTGGACAGTCCCTTGCTAACACTATAGCATTGTGGAACAACAAAAAGTTCATATGCTTCATGGATGAAATTAAGCCAAAAAAACATAGATTATCCAAATACCTGTGCAGAATGGGAAGCATTAATGTACATCGGGGAATGCCTTTGCTCTTCTCCATCTTTCAATCTCTTTATATAGCGCCTAGTGACCCTGCTCCCAATAATAGTCCATAGATTGTTCAAGAATCCAAAGTTAATTATGCTGTAAAAGCCTCTTAATTTTTTTACATGGAAAACACTTTTAGGTGTCGCTTCATTAGCTTCCAGGTCCCAATAGGCATCATCACCTTCCCCTTCCCTGTTACAAGAGATCTCTTGTGGGTCTGAGTCTACTCTTGTGGTGTAATGAGAACCCAGCTTTCTTAGGTATTCATCCTTTGAAAAGCAATGATCTGCATATACATCTCCATTCATTTTTAACTTCTCCAACTCTATGTTCCCAAGCTCAACAATTTCATCATCATTTAAACTAGACGTTGAGGTTGGATCAAGGAATCTTCTTAAAATGCTACTATCTTCCAGGTCATCATGATTTAAATGTTCAGTGATCTTTCCTCCAATAAGAAATAATGCTAATCCATCTCTGTCTTGTTCATTTAAATTAACCCATTTAGAATTTTTCATGGACTCTTGCATTGATGGGCCATCTACACTTTTCTCCACATGGTTTATTTGTTCCCTAATGGCTCTAATGAACTGCCTATGTCTGGAAATAACATCTTCCCTAGTTTGAGATTTGTCTTGCATTGCTGATGAGTTGACAGCTCTTTCAAAATCTTCTAACTGATCAGTAAACAACCAATATAAGCCAATTAGAAGAATTTAAGTGGGGACAAAAAGCATATAGTATAACATTACAAATACCTGCCATTTTGCAGTTTCAAGTATTGTTGCAAGATCACGTTTATGATATTCTATTGATGTGAGCAGCCTTGGGTCAGGATGTTCACCTTGAACAAGATTTTGATCATGCAACAGGAGGCGAAAAAGCGATTCCATCCTAAACAATGGACAAGGATATTAAACTTAAAATGGTACAACTCGTATCCAAAATTAGCAAGACAGTAAAGTGAATGTCAAGATGGATGTGGGAAAATATAAAAATGGATTGAATAAGGAAAAAATGCATTTGTAATAAGGTGGATCTAGCACCCTTGGATATTCAATATTTCTAAATAAGTGGTCTTAAACTGGGTGGAATAGAGGAAAATGGTTCGTATAGCTGATCTAACTGGCTTGGTTTCAAACTTGCTTGAATTGAGTGTGTGTATATATATATATATATATATATATTTCTGTTGTTATGTGTTTGAGGCAGAAACATCAAGATAACATAAACTACAAAAATCCCCAAAGATAGCAGTTTGCCCCAAAAGAAAAGAAAAGGAAAATAGAAAAGCAGAAACTCAAGCTGAAAAAATGCAACTAAACCCAACTTTCGTTCATAAAACACAAATTCAAATAAAAACCCAGAAACCAAATCCTTAAATGATGGTTTACTAAGCAATTAACAAGAAACTTCTTCTTCTTCTTCTTCTTTTTTTTTTGCTGTTCTTCATCAAGCAAACAAAATCAAAATGCAACATCATATATTTTTTTTTCTAGTTCCAACAAAATGATCGAATCTAACCTGTCAGCAGAGTCCTGAACCACTTCGGCTGCTGGAAACAGAGGGTCCGATTCCCATTGATACAAACTTGATGCCATTTTGCAGGTTTTAAAGAACCCAACAAGAAAATTTTGGAAGAAAACTAGATAAGCAATGAAATGTAATGATAATGAAGAAATTTAGTAGAATTCGAATTCAACCAATACAAACAGATTCGATATTTACTTAAAAGAAAATTAAATTTGTTCTCTTTTCTTTTTTTAATATAAAATATACATAGAATATAAATAAATAAAGAGTTTAGAACTGCATAGAGAGGATTAAAATAAATGAATTTTTAGGTTTTGCAGAGGTGCGATGAAGAAAGTTGGTGAAAAAAAAGAAGGAGAAGCAAAGAAAAGGACTTTTTGGTAATTTTGTCTAGGTTCGGATAAGTAATTCTGTGTGTTATTTATAGGGTAGAGTATAACTATACCTTCTTAGTACCGATACAATATCCGGTTTGCAGGTAAATTATTTTTATTGTTACGTTTTGGAAATTAATTTCAAAATTATTATTCTAAATTATCAAAAAGAGATTATTTAAATTTAATAATAATAATTATTCATGTATATTAAATATTTTAAGAAAATAAAAATTAAATAAAAAATGTAACTAATATTTGTAGACTCACCACAAATATATTTATAATTAAAAAATTATTTAGAAATTTTTTTGTTAAAAATTTTCTTTCACATCATTATATTTCTATAAATTCTAATTAATATTTATATATATTATTACAAATATTATATTTTTATTATTTTTCATTTAACCTGTACATAATAACATTGACTTATATATTTTCTTTATATTAATATTTAAAATTATCAAAGAATAATATTTAAGTTTAAGAAAAAAAATAATTATAGTAGTTTACACATTAAAATATTTTAAAAAACACATAAGTTAAATAAATAAAAAATGCATTCTTCCTCTCACTTTTCCTGACTTTGCCTAGCCTGCGAGGCATCCTTGTAAATATATTGAAATGCATGCCCACATTGATCTTGTAATTGGTCTTTCTGATGGTAGGGGAGACTGTAAATCCAAATTATAATTCTTTCCCTTCCTCATTGCCATTGACCTTTCTTTGATTTCTTTCTAAAGTGGAAGTGCCTCTCCTGGTTTTCTAGCTACCACTGTGCCATTTGCAAGATTGAAAAGAGTAGTCAATTTAGCATAAAACATGTTCTCTTTCATTCTTTGGATTGATCTCTCTGTTTCCTCATTGGTTGACCCAACAAGGCAAAGGCTTTCATCAAGATCCCATCCTTTCTTTTTCACATCTTACTTGAGAAAGCAACAGCACCTACACTGTCATAATCCTGTATACAGTCATCAATTGAAGTATTAAATGAAACCACATCAGGGTCAATTCAGCATCATCCACCATTTCTTTAAGCAGCTTCTTCATCTTAACAATGTGCAGCTGCGGGCAATAACTCGCAGGCATTCTCATTGATGACAACTGCTGCATGAATTTCTCTACCTTCTGCTTTCACTTTTAGTTTCTCCCTTGCCTCGTTGATTTACTAAAGTCTACAATGCGAAGGTCTGTTCCTTCAGAATTCTTTAATTGACAACCAAATAAACCTCTAGAAGAGGACATTCTCACCATAGGTTATCAGGAAACCCCAGCTAGTTTTGCAGAACTCCTGATACCAAGATAAAAATGTCAAAACAGAATATGCCTATGCATTTACCTAATCAAAATTCTGTTTTTGGGGAATTCTAGATTTAGAAAGTCCATCCATTAACCTATTATATGTAGCAAGATCAGGTATATATTCCTTATCCAACATCTCATCCACCACAACTTCCCCTTCTTTCCTTTTGCCCTCTCTTGTATACCCAGATACTAAAGTGTAATAGGTCATCTCATCTAGCTCCAAACCCTTGATAGAAGCCAACAATCTCAATTTGTCAGCATCTACCGTTCTTCCCACATAGCAAAGATCTTGAAGGAGACAATTAAATGTCACAATATCTGAAATAATACTCTCTTTCAACATCCTTTCCATCAAACCAAATGCCTCTTCTATTTTCCCCACTTTCCTCAAACCTTCTATCAAAGTGGTACAAGAAATCAAACTTGGAACATTTCCATTCCCCCACAACTCATCCAACAACTCTAAAGCTACACCTGCATTCCTTTTCTCACAAAGATTCTCCACAAGTCTACAGAAATCAAACTTACTTGGCAAAACCCCTTTTCTTGAAAAATCAATCAACAATTCACAAGCCTCCAATACTCTCTCTTCCCTACAAAGCCCATCAACCAAAATTTCACATGTCACACTTGAAAATTCACACCCTAAATCAATCATCTCATATGCCATCTTAACCCCTTCCTCAAACTTTCTCTCTCTAAAGAACCCCTTAATCAAAGTATTAAAACTAACCACATTAGGACTACACGCCTTCTCCTTCATCTCCTTGAACAACTCCAAAGCCAACTCAAAATTCTTAGTCCTACAATAGCTACTAATCAAGATATTAAAAGTAAACACATCAGGCTTAACTCTATCCTTCAACATCCTATTATAAATTCCTACAGCCTTATCATGCAGCAAAGATTTCACATACCCATGAATCAAAACATTATAAACAGCTACATTAGGCTTCCCATCAATCAATTTCCTCATGGTTTCAAAAGCAAGTAATGCATCATCCAATTTCCCAGCTTTACAGTAAGCATTAATAGCAAACTGAAAAATGGGTTCAATTCTAGGACAAGAAAATATACCTTCAGAACAAGGACAAGGATTCGAACCCATAAAAGAGAGAACCGAGGTGAGCTCCGAGAGGCGGTTAGTGATGGCAAGAGTGCGTACCATCCATTCAAAAGTGAAGTGATCATGGCGAAAAGAGTCAATTGTGGAGGCCCAATTGAAGATGTAAAGATCATAGTGGGAGAACATTGGGTGGTGGTGGAGCTTCGATTTGAGGAAGTGGAGGACGTGGGAAGCGGTAAGAGGCTTGGTAGCCAAGTGGGTTTGGAGAAAGTGAAGAAAACGGGAGTGGTGAGAGGTAGGGGTCAGAGTGAGGGTAGGGAGAGGAGTGAGGGGTGTAGGTGATGGGTCTGGCAGAGGAGGGAGCGGCGGCGGCGGCGGCGGCGGCGGAGAAACGGGTCGGTCAAGTTTCTTAAGGATGGGCAACGGAAGTTTTTTCTTGAACGACATGTCTACGGGCTGAAGATGTCGTTTTTCCGTACTGTGTTTTAGAGACTCCATAGATAAAGAACACTGATAAACAATAAAATAAATTACTATATTAGGGGCATTTTGGTAAATTCGGAACTCAGTGCTTTCCCATTAACCTCTTCCTCTCTCTCTCTCTCTCCTCCATTTTCTGTAGAATTAAGCAATGATGAGAACCGGCGGGCTCCATGGAAATATCTACTCTTTAACAATTCCTGGTTGTCAAAAGCACTACAAGTCTTTACTTGTTTCCAGTACGTGCTTCTTTTCTCTTCTCTTCTCATTCAATTGTAACTTATTATTCTTCTTGTTCTTGGGTTTAATTTAAAATCTTGAGAATCGTGGCGTTCATTTTTGCAGGATCTTCACGTTTTTCTGTACAGTGTGCTGTTCGCTTCCGCCCTTGCATTGATATACACAAGGTATTTGAGCTTTTACTCTCCCTAATGGGCACTGTAAATTTGAAAATTAGCATTCCAACAGAACAGCCCAGAGATAAAGATTATTGATTGAGGAGATACATTAGATTACATTCCATTATATTCAATTATGCCACAAACTGCACTGTAAAGTTTATAATAATGGTAAGTTTTCATTGGTTTATTAAAGATAAATTTTGAAGGCAATACCAAGGGAACTGCTGCCTTTTCCTAATTTCCTATTGTAACCATGCTACATCTCCCTGAGGTTGGATTTGAGATTCATGTTTGTATTGTGATTTATTTTCAGGGAAAAGTGAAGCAAATTGTTGGGTCTACTCTTCGGGATTCAAAGGAGGATGGGTCAATTCTTGTAACCAACTTTGAATCAGATAAGTCGGCTGCAGAGTTTGCCAATTTATACAAAGAAGATGGGCTTTTTGGCGGTCATGTAATCATGCTTGGAGCTGATCCTTTAAGCAAATCTGCAGCTTTTGAAGCACTGCATGCCTACCCTGGTAGGTATATGTATGCTTTCTGTTTATGCATGTTTGTTTCTTATTTTACAGTGTTTTTTATCTTAGGTTTTCATAGTTGATTATGCAACTATGGAATAATTTTAATAATCTTTAGGCACCTGAACATGTAATTTCCTCCTAATGATATGAAATTTAAACATGACACATCATGTTGTTGCTCACACTGAGATTTCAAGGGCAGTCGGTCTCATTGTGAGTATGCTCTTTGCACTTTTGATCTCTATGGTTGATGGTATGTTTAAAACTTACAGATTTTTTCCTCTGCTGAACTTACTGCGAGGATTGGAAAAATCTAGGCGGCTTGCAAGTTGGAGGTGGTATCAACACAGACAATTGTTCAAATTACATAGAAGAAGGAGCCAGCCATGTCATTGTCACTTCAGTAACCTTCTATTTTCCTTTTGAATAATAATAATTTGTGGGCATTTATTTTCCTAAAAATTACTGACTTTATTAAATTCAAGTTTTGCTTGTGTTTCTTTCTTACCTTGCATCCTTCATCATTGGCATGAATTCTGGTTCACACGACCAAACCACATACTTTCATAGAGCTCCATGTTTGGATTTGAAGAAAAATAAAGCATACTTCCTGTTAAGCTGGTAGAAATGACAAAATCATGAGAAAATTGCTGTACCTTAACATAGTTATCTTGGAAAGAATATGCAATTTTTTTATACGAACTCCTGCCATCTTTTGCAGACTGCAAATTTTTCTTATCTTGCTTTTAAAATTATTGCTCCTCTTGCAGTATGTGTTTAATAATGGTCAAATGGACCTGGAAAGGCTAAAAGATCTTGTCCGTGTCATTGGGAAGCAAAGTCTTGTGCTGGACCTTAGCTGCAGAAAGAAGGTATGACATTGATAACTGCATTTGGCTCTATAATTGAGTGAGTTGATACTAGGATCTGGGATGGGATAAATTGGAACTTGAGGATTAGGCATAAACGCTCGACCTTTCCTGCAATATTATTCTTTTTTAGTTGACGATGTTCTACATTTTGGTGAATACTTTGTAAGCATACTAATGCAATGCAATATATTGAAATCTATGTAGAGTTGGCATATCTCTGGTGTTGTACCTTAAAGAAAAATATGTTCTTTGTCTTAGTGCCTCTTCTCCTTTTTCACAAACTTGAAAAGTATTTTTTTTTTTTCAACTTACAGCAATGTATGTACTGATTCTGATTCTGATATGCAGGAAGGTAGATATGCGATTGTAACTGATAGATGGCAAAAGTTCAGTGATGTATATCTTGATGAGGAAGTACTGCAATTTCTTGCGAACTATGCAGATGAGTTTTTAGTTCATGGTGTTGACGTTGAAGGGAAAAAGTAAGCCTTTTAATCTTTTGTTATACAATTCAATTTCCTTTAGAATCCTTCATCAACTCTCAGTCTCACTGTCTTTCTCTCTCTCAACACTGACTGAGGTAAAGAAGCTCAGGTCCTGGTTTTAGGCAGAGCAGAAAATCTCATTCAAGAGATGTTTTGTTTCCTCCATTTTCGGAAACTTAACTTTATTGTTTTAGATTACATGAACAAGTGGTAGTAAAAGTGGGAAAAAAAAAATCATGTTTTTGCTAGCTAGCTTACATGAGATTTTACCCAGATTATTGGACAAGAATGTTGATGTATGAACTAGAGATGTTTCTTATCACTCACCCCCTATATGAAGGCTAACTGTTTAGGTAGGATGAGAAATGCCACTACGTATTGTAAATCTGAAAACTTTTATGATGATATTGAAAATCTTTTATTCTAAACTTGCCACTGCTATATTATACAATCCAATATCTTCAATCGTAAATAATACTTATTTGCTATTTTTTTCTTTACAACTAAAGGAATAAACAAAGATGGTGCCCTGTCCTGTTTCTTAATCTTAAGCATGACAGGAGATACCATCTTAGAACTTTTTCATTAATTTTTTATCCAAGGCATGATATTTGGATTACATGTAACTAACTGATGGTTTGCAGGCTGGGAATTGATGAAGAACTTGTGGCATTGCTTGGCAGGAATTCACCGGTCAGTAACACATCATTTTGCTACTTGCATGTTTTATCATCACTATTTCCTTGAGAAATGATGTGTAGCTTTGACAATAACATGATATTCTAGTCATATTATTTTTTTTGTGTTGGCAATTTCAAATGTTATCGGAGGAAGAAGATCATGATATGTCAACAAGTCCAGAATTATTTCTATATTTTACTGATCTTTATATGCTAGTATGAATGCGATTAGTAAAGAAGTCATCTAGTTATACAAAGAAACCATGAAGGTATCCAGGACTTAATGAACACTAGAAACTGAGAATGCTTTAAAGTGTATCTAGGAGCCTAAATTGCCAATTTTTATAATCCTAAATGAATGCTGGTAAAGAATGTCACATGATTGTGGTGTATTAGAAACTGGGAATGTTCGAGGGTACACATGATTGTTGTTGCCTATTGCTTAATACTTCTCGTGGCCGTGGAGCCTAATCATGCTAGCTGAATTGGCAACTTCTAGTTGGAATCCACTCTGTTGTATTGAAACCAAGCCCAAAGATAAATACACATTAGTATGGCCATCTAAAGTTTGTTATTCTAAAGCATGGATTATTTATGCATTGTGGTTTGGGTGCCAGATTCCTGTGACCTACGCTGGTGGTGTGACAGTAATGAATGATCTAGAGAGGATAAAAACAGCAGGAAAGGGACGCGTTGATGTTACTGTAGGTAGTGCTCTTGATATTTTTGGAGGTAACTTACCATACAAGGATGTTGTTGCTTGGCACAAGCAGCAGGAGACCTTGACGGTTTAATACTCTTTAATTGTTTTGCTTGCATGTATCAGTTAATTGAGCAAGAGAAAAAATGGCTCTATTTCATTTTTGGCATTTGTAATTTCTTAGATCTTTATAATTGATGCTTGTATGGAGGATTTTTACCTGTCTTTCATTGTTTCTTCATGCATTTTATTAGAACTATTGACTACTAAATATTTGGTATCACAATGATATGCAAAGAGAAATATTGGTCCTTGCCCATTCAGATAACATGGTTTGTTAGGATTAGGAGGTTAATCAAGTCAAATGCATATTTTCTTTTTAACTTTTAAATTGATAGAACGTAAATATTGTAAATAATTTTGTATTTATTAATCGTAATGGACTAGTATAATAATAAAATAATTGTTCAAATGATATTAATAAATTATTCTTTACAATTTATAAAATTTATTTGCCAAACATTTTTAAATTATTTATTTATATAATAAAATATTGTACATTTAAAATTTAAATTCAATTCTTCAAATTATAAAATAATTATTTCATATGAATTTTCTAGAGGCTGATTAATAATGAATAGCTGAATGGAAATCCTTAAATGTCCGCCTAATGTAGAGGAAAATAAAAAGAAAATTTGACCAGTGCCTGAAAACCTCAATTGACACTAACATTTGTCACTTTCTCTTTCGAATTTTGGATATTCTATCCAGAATTCTACAGTGGGTAAGGACTGAACTTGCTAAATGGGATTCGAGGGTTTCTATGGCATCTTCCAGTGTCAGCACAATGGTTAACCTCTAAATTGGTATATCTGAAAACCAGATTATTTGGATGTTCTAATAATGATTGTGAATAATTTGAGGTAAACTTGGCGGTGACTGCGATCCATTTTTTATAGCATTATTGGATTAGACTATTGCTCTCCTTGAACGAGTCGCACAACCTTTTTTTTGGTCAATTATTACATGATTCCTCAAAGGGACTAAATTAATTAGTGTAAAGCTAAAAAAAAATAGGAAAGTGTTTAGTGTTTTTCTGAGAAAATAAAAATAATGAGAAACAAGAAAGTGTTTATTAGTGTATCCCAATATAAAAATAATGAATGGATCCCTCTGAAGTCTGAATTGTCATAATTGGATCTAGATTTATGCTTGCAAGCAATCAAGATGTATTTTACTTGTCTACTCTGCCTCCAGACCTTGTTGTGCGAGGATCAGAATGGGGGATGACTTCATGATACTGGCGCTCAATTCAATTGAATTTAAGAAATTCTCTCTCTCTTTCTACAACTCCCCTGCTCATAGGGAATTCAAACCTGATATTTCCTAGGAAAAGTTCCAAGCTTACTAGGGCATCCCTTTGGATGAGGACTGATTTAGGATTTTCTTACTTAATATCTTATCAGAAATTATTTTGATCCATTGTCCCAAGTAAGTCTTCTAGGATTTTTCTATGCATCCTATATTTTGCAAGAGGACTTCCTGATGGTTAAACCGTTTATAATTGCGCCATCTATCCTTTGCTAGAGCTGACTTGTTCAAGATTGAGAAAATTAATTATCATTGAAGTATTGAACAATGGAAATGGAAAGTAAGGAAAGCATTAAGAGTCTATTAAATAACAATTCTTAAAAGATTTTAAAATTAAATTTATGTTTAAATAATTTATGTTAAATTAAAAAGAAATTATATTTTAATTTCTAACTTGTCAAAATAAAATATATTTTTACAAGAATTACACTGATTATATATTTATAATTTTTGAATATAAAATGAATATTTATAAATATATTTATAAAAAATAAAAATAGAAAATAAAGTTAGAGGAGGAATGTATTGCTTCATTTTTTTATTTTTTATTTTAGAGTCATATTTATGATTTCGAAAACTTAAAATATCGATATGATATTTATGATATACTCAGCGGCATATTTGCCCCTTATCCTTTTTTTTTTTTTTTTCCCTGTTATATACCTTGTTTAAGATGGATTTATATAACCGACTCCAAACTGCTTTATGAACCATTTAACACACAAAATTTCGAAAGAACACTAATGGAGGTCATGCTCTTATGCTGTACTTCCTTGAATGAAACATGTTGGCTAATGTATTAAGCAAACTACACCAGAATTGTATTAGCAGCTCTTTAGATTGCCAATTTTTTTTAGTGATCCTTGCTATGGCATCCCTGTCAGCCACTGGGCATCATAGTGGGGATGCTGCAGATAGTGGAGTTTGCAAACGTGACCACTATGAGATTTTTCTTCAATTCTTCTTCAGCGGATTTATACAATAAGATGAACAAATGTAATTATTATCAAATTTGAATGAGACAACATTATATGCTTATTTCTAATTTCCTGCATTTATTTGAACAATCTAAAGCACTTGTTTTACAGTTTTCTCTGTCTATTATGATTTATCCTCCAGATAACGAACAACTACCGTTTATGTTATGTAATTTTGTTCATATCGGTCTGTCATCCATGGTTTTAAATATTGGCCATTACATCGTTGACTTGGTATGGCTAATATACCGGAAATTTTCTGAAGAAATTCACGGTACCGCCGGTGATAACTGTTACACTTTGGCTGCAACATACTGACACAACCCTATCTGTGACCCTGAACGAGTCAGTGATTTAAAAATGTGTGGTCTTCATTGCCATAATTTTTGTAATACATGGTATTAACCATCATTAGCAGATTTTGAACCTAGATAGTAAGTTGCCAGTTTTCACAAGAAGCTTCAAACATTTATCTATTTTGTTTCCGTTTATGGCATTGGAAAAGCACTGTTCCGAGCCGTAGGGTCAAAGTTCTGATTTTATTTCTAGTCAAGGATTATGATGAACTCTGCATTCAGCTGTTAGAACCAATAGATCTTCCAATACGTTCACTTGAAAAATAGAAACCCTTCTTATTGGATGATTCAAGTGTACTGCTCACTACCCTGAAACTTTTTTCCACAAAATCAATACAATTTGAATTAGATTAAGTTGACTTGTCTTTTTTGTTAATGTATCAACTATCAAGTGCCAATTAATTTTGAACAATGGCACCAATGCTACCTAGCTAGGAGCAGTAGCAGCACTATTACCACTAATGTAGTTATTAGTGAAGGAAGAAATGGTTTTTAATTTTAATATTTACTGCATTATTAAAGAGAGGACCCAGTATTGTATAGGTAAAAAGTTGAAGACTTGAAGGATGTACACATGATTTATTTATTTCTTTCTTTATTGACCTGGCAGTTGAGGCCTGGATAAATGGGCCTTGTTCATATTTGCCATGTCACCTTTTTCTACATGGCATGCGAATTTAACATATAACATGTTAAACATGTATCGTTATCATTTTTATTACTATTATAAAGATTTTAAGTCAATTAATATACGATTGTTTGAAATATTATATCTTAGATATTTAATTTGAAATACCTATTATGTTGCCCACAGCTAACATATATATAAATTTACATTAGTATTAAACCAGTTAACGAGCTATTGTCCATTAAACCCACTATAAAAATACATTATTTATTAAAATTTATATTAAAACATATATTAGAATTATTTAATATGCCCAACAATGGTGATTTGTGAATATAGATTTAAAAATTTGTATCAGAATTTGAGCCTTTTGTTATCCTTATGCTCATTTTTTTTAACAGAGAAAAAAAAATATATTATTTTGTTTTGTAATACAGAAATAAGAATCAAACTCTTTTGATTTATTCTCCTTACTCAAATATTACAAATGAAAATAGGCGACTGATGATTCTCAAGAAAAAATGAAAACTAAAAACCCTAAAAAATTAAAAACAACTATTTTAGTTGAAAAAAATCAAAATACAAAGAGAGATAGACTCCACCGATTTCAACGCCTCCCTCATGTTTTTCTCCTTTTTTTTTCTTTCTTTTTCTTTGCTTTTTTTTTTTTCCTCTCTAGCAGCCAAAATTCTCTTTTTTCAAGACACATGCAGTTATATATAATGTGCTTTAGGGCAACAATCTAAAGATAGTGAAAATACTAAAATTTCCTCTTCAATTAGGAATTTTTCTTTCCTGAAACACCACTTTTTTTTTTCTTTGCTTCAATACGCTATCGTTTTGAGTTTTTTCTTTTCTTTTCTTGATTCTCAAAATATTGTCATTTCACACTTTCTCCTTTTATTCTTTATTATTATTATTATTAATATGCATATTTTTAAAATAAATAAATAATTAATTAAAAACTCTAGTATAAATAAATTAAATAATTTTTTCTTTTTTCTTTTTTTTAAATGGTAACTTACTAAAATTTTAATTTCATAAAAAATTAAAATTTTATAAATAAATATTAAACAAATTATTAACTTAGTTTTATGTAGTAGTAATACTATTTAATATACTAAATTATTAATTTTGATCAAAATTTTATACATCTTAAATTTTTATTTATAAAGTATTATGGTTATTAATTAGTTATAAGTGATTTCTGTTAATATTTCTAATTTTATAATTTTTTTTAAAAAAAAATTTATATAACAGTTTGCCATTATCATTAAAATATGATCGTGATTAATTTGTTACTGTTGCACGCGATCACGGCAATGAAAATGATCGTAATTATGATTTAAATTTATGTACGTGAAATTTACATGACAAATAATTATTTTTTCACTTATTCTGAGTATTTGAATTCTCAATTGATAATCCAAAATTTATTAATTATGGTGAAAATATTATAACAAATTGAATTTTTTTAATTCAAAATCATTATTTATTTTAAGTGTTTGATAATTGAAATAAATAATGAATTTAGATTTAATTGAGTTTTTTTATGGAGACAGTTGAAGCTTACTTGGTAATTCAGAGGCTAATTGAATTTTTTTTGAAATTTTCTTGTTTACGACAAAGCGTATATATATACATACCCATCTCCCTTGATGTGGGCTCCACTTGTATGGTGGGACTGACACCATGTGAGTACAAGTATACATGCACCTAAACTAAAAAAATTTCTTTCTTTTTTTTTCTCTAGAGATTCTATTTTCATTTTAACCCTTCATTTATCTTTTTCAAATTTGCCATTTACCTGAGTTATGCATACTCTAAGTAAGTCTATTTGAATGAAACCATATGCATGTGGAGATAGGATGGTGTTTTGAATGCTATAAGCAGACTTGGGTGATATGTCAGCTGCAGATTCATTTCTTATAATTAGAAAGCAAGAAGAAAAATATGTCAATCATTGATGACAAGACAAGCTAAATTGTCTATTTTCCAGTATTTTTTGGTATACACTGTCTATTGTATATATGTTAGACTAAAGGAAAATTATTTAAGATGTGAGAAAGGGATTAGTTTACTTAAGACTATGATTTACTAGTCTATTTCAGGTATACTCTCTAATACAGGCTTCCAACTTCTATGGTTATCATCATTATCGGATGTATCAACTTTGTCTACTCTCTGTTGATTCTGAAGCTGAGAAACCATATGATCAACTGAAAATCCTCCATTCTGCAGCATTTCTTGAAGTTCTTGCTTACTGATGACCAACTTGATTCTTACTACTCCGGTTTCTTGTCTATCTTCCTCTTCTGGAATTGAAAATCTGACTTTTTTCTTAACTTCTGGGGATGGAAAAGGAAGAGGAACAAGATAATACAAGTTGCCACCAAGAAGTTTTGTATCTGGTACCAGATGCTGGAAAGCCTGAAGTGAAGCAGATACTGCATAACCCGAGAAATCTGAAAGTACTTGCTGAACTCTGATTGGTGCTTTATATTCAAGAATCTTCCCATCTGGTTTCATTACCTTGATAACCTTTTCTTGCAGAACTATGCAATTCCCCATGGTTTCTATATTATTGATAACTTATTGGAAACTACGATATGTTTAGAGTGTTGGGGTCACAGATACAATGCATTTATGGAAAAATGATTATGAGATTGCCCTTGTTATTTTTCAAATATTACAGAGACACCCTTACCTTTTTCTGGGCCCCGTGGTGTTGATTTTTGTTTGTGTAAACAGGACTTGCAACTCCGTGGTTTGGGAGCTAGTCATACCCTTTTGAAACTCGTAACCGACTATGTAGTCAAACCAGAATTGGCGAGTCAGTAAAAAGGTATAAATTAAGCATGATTAGCAGCATTATACAGAAGTGATTAACTATCATAAAAAAGTAAAAAATCATGATTATTGCATCTTTATTTGCTAGTTGTTTACAGGGTACAGCACAAACTTTATTTTGTCATTACCTCTTAATTGTAGTAGGTTATTCGTTTTACGAGACAATGAACTATTTCAGGACCTTGGTTGCTCCTTCCATTTGCATTGTAAGTGGATTATCACCAGACCCCAATTTTTAAGGTGGAGGATTATCTAGATTTTGTAGGACCCACTCAACCCCTAAGTTAGTGGTTCACCACTTGGTGCACCATGGATCAGGTTATCTGGTTGACTGCAAGTGCAAACATTGGCTATATATCTCTGCTCTTCCTTCCCTGCAGTAGCATCAGCAACTTGCTTTAGATTTGGCAAATAAGGTTGGTTCGCAGAAAGCACTTTTCTTTCCTATTATCATGTTATTCTGATGGGCAATATTATATTTTTTGAATACTAATTACATGTTTATTGCCATTCAATATCGAATAATTCAATAAAATCCTAGTTTTCATGTACCAGTTAATGATATAATTTCTAGCATTAGGCATGGCTAAATGACGCAATGAGGATTCACGGTAATAAGATAAGATAATGTTTAAGTCTCAAAGATCTTTAAATAATTACAATAATCACTTAACTTTTGTTATGCCTATGCCGGTTAGTTAATTACTAGTTAATCCCAATTGGCAATTCGTCTATTATATTTATCACATATCATCAGTGCCTGTCCTAATACCTTCCTGTGACTGTCCACTGACCAATATAATGCATTAGTTAAGTCTCGTGTCTTATTTCTTGTGGTCCCATGGCATGGTGGCCCAGTTGGATCACTAAGTGCGGGTTTATAGAGCTGTGATTTGCTCCAACTGCACTTTAATGGATGGTAAAGGTATTAGTGTGGAACATTAAGCAAATTGTAAAATTCAAATATGGGATTTGGTCTATGTCCAAGAGATGAAGATAGAAAAATAAAAAAATAAAAATCTACGGGGGCTATGAAATGATTGAGACCCACTAGAGTTAAGGGTATGAATAATGGGAATTTAATGAGATTTTATAAGAAAAAAAAATAAAGGTTGCTTAGTGCTGGGTGATGTTTTCCACACGCATGCTATAACATAATAAGTTTCTGGGTAATTCTTTAACTATGAGTGGGTAGGAAGTGAACATCTCGTTTACAATTCAAAGGGAAAGAAAGAAATAGTAATTAAATAAAAATAAGGTAGAAGGACAATGACTTGTGAACAGAAATCAACTGTTACTTTGTTAGTGCTTAATTGTGATGTTTTCTACACGGATGCTGAGGAAAAAAATATAGCGTTCAAGACAAATAAAAAAGAAAAGTTGGCTTAATGGTTTAGAGTCGTCTCCAGACATATAAAATTACAAATTCGAACCCCTAATCAAACTAAAATTAACCAAAAACAAAAGATAGAGAGTTCTTCAAATGAATATTTGAGACATGTTTTCTCTCTCTTTTCATAAACAAAATATCCTAATCTTAACAAGATTTAAAGTCAGGATCTTAGTGGATGCTACAATCTTTAACTGATAAGCCCTTTGTTGGATATATTTAATTAAGTGAGAAGAATAAAAAAATAAATGAAATTCGAATATTTAAGGTAAATTTAAGTATCCCAAATAAGTTTCTGATTATTTGAAAATTAATAAACAACAAAGAGGGATTAATTATTATATCTCGTGCTGTGCTGAATTTGTTTATGACCATAAGGCATAAGCCATGTTTATATTATTATTAAGAGTGTTGTGATATTCCATTAAATAGTTCTAACTAATTCTGTGAAATGAAAGATACGACTGCTTTACCAATGGATCTAATAGATAGTGACAGTCATCTTCTACATGCAACCAAAAATCATGATATTTGTATAAGATAATGAAAAAAGAACAAAAAAAAATAATGAAATATTGATATTTAGTTTAAGTTGATGAAAAGTTCATCCCAACCAAGATACATGCCAAGCATTCACTGTCTGTGCTTATAGCACTTTTAACAATGGAAGATATTTAGTTTAAGTTGATGAAAAGTTCATCCAAACCAAGCTACATGCCAAGCATTCACTAGCTGGGTTTATGGCACTTTTAACAGTGGAAGATATTTTGGCCGAAAGAGACCACAAAGATATATGAAATCCTGCCTTTTACGTAGTGCTTTAGCATACTCAAGAATTAAAAACTAAAAGATGTTTCCTCTTGAGATACCTCATTTCTGTTATTGTACTTAGTAATTTTTTTTTTCCTTCCTCTATTTTAATAAAGGATTGATTATAGTACTGTAATTATGTCAGCCTGATTAATGAATCTTTTGCTACCCATTACATTAGTAAGTGCTTAAATGTTTCATGTAATCATAATAAAGGTTTATGAAATTTATTTTTCAATTCAGATGAATCTCATTTATTTGTATGTGTGAATAGTGTATTAACTAATTCCCTTCTCAAAATAATTATTTCAAATATGTCTATAATGCATGTCATTGTCTTGCATGAAAAGCATGCAAAACCCATGCCACTTTTTCACCCAAGCTTTAATGCACTTGTGGATTTCTACCCCTATTGATAGTTCTACAAGATATCTTTATCAGAAGCAGAAATTTTAGAATTGAAGCAAAAGCACTCTCTTTTCTTTCAATTCTTTTTTTTTTTTTTTGTGGTTCAGATGTCTTTGGCTTCTTGTTTTATGAATCTTATAAGTCTTAACCTCCATATTTAAATGAAGAAAGATTCCTTTTTGGATAAAAAGGATAGTTATTTCACACAAGTTTTTTTCCTTTTTCAAGAACTCAAAATGGAAAAGTAACTCCATTTTCAAACTAAGACAACATTCCTTTCTCATTCTTTCAAGTATTCAAGATTTCCTTTGATTTCTCTTTTTTTAGTTGCTTTGTTGCCACTATTTATTTGGTCTGAGTGGGAGGGGACCATGGTCTGCTGACGTGGCACATCAGAGTATGACACTTGCTCTTCAATGGTTGGCCGGCACCGCCGAGTTGAATTCTACTTACTTGGGATTGCTATTGTTGACCTGAAGCTTCAAATTTCCATTAATCTTTTATCTAATTGATTGCACCATCCAATGAGTGTCACGTATAAAATTAATAAATTTTACATTTAATTAGTTAATTATTTGTGGTTAATGTTTTCTCTCTCACATTCTTCTTAATGATTATGTACATAATCATTAATTAGTAAGGTTATGTATTTTTTTTTTCAAAATAATGATGAATTTGAGTCTAAATTATGATACATTATTCGCAAGTCTAATTGAAATTCAGTTTTTATAATTTAAAATATATTTTTTCTATATAATATTTAACTAATAATTAAAATAATTTATCCTAATATTTAAAAATAAAAAACAAATTTAAGCTGAAACTCAAGTTTATTCAAATTTTAAATTGATATCATAAAAAAAAAAAAAAAGTTTGACTATAGTATTTATGTGTAAATATATCAAAATAGTGATTGGATTTAGATGATATATCTCTTTGTCATATGGTCTTGGAATTCGAATTTGGATGCATAAATTGAAAAATAAATTCATTTGCCAGATTAATTACCTAATCCTCATATAATTCTTGTAACACCAATCTAAGTAATTAAAGTGGAAATTGGAAAATACATTAAAAAATAATATACATTATTTTTTATATATTAAAAAAATAATTATACATTACATGTAAATTTTTCATATAATATGTGTTTTGTACTTTTTATTTTATAATTTGATTGTAATTTTAATAATTAGATTATTAAACATTACATTATTAATAATTACTGATATCTAATTATTAAATGTTAATTACAAACAACTAAATCAAACAGTCACACAATTTATTAGATGTATCAATTTTGATAAATTTTTCCTAAAAAAATATTGATATTTTTAGATCTAGTTTGACATAACTTATTAAAATAGCTTTTCATATGAGAAAAAGTTCTATTTTTAAAAGTGATACTTTCAAAAGCAATTAACTGTATATTTGTAGTTGGTAAAATATAATATAAAAACTACTTATAAACTCATAAGTATATTTTTGTCCACTAATTTTTTAAAATCAGCTGCGTGTTTAATTTAAAATTCAGCTATTTTGAAAATTTTTAATTTTTAATTTATAAATTTTAACTATCCAGATAATTATTTTTATTAATTTTAATATTTATCAAACATTATAAATTGAGACAAAATCAATTTCTCACCTAAAAAAATTATTTTTTTTTTTTTTTTATAAGTTTTGTCAAAACAGGCACTTAATAGATTGTAGTCACAGCTTTTTTTTATTGTGGCAATTGGACCACTCTTCATCTTATGGCAATGGCAACAATTGCAAGACATAAGACTTGTATCATTACATTTTGCCACCAAGAGAATCTAAGATCGTTCACACATCTATACCATGCAATCTCATAATATCCTAAACCATACTTAATTAATTTCAATTAAGATTTGAATTCCCAAACTCAAAATTTTAAAAATAATTATAATTATATTGAATCAAAATTATTGGTTTTATTGTGATATTCATATAAGACTTGTTGATGCACTTTATAATAATGTGTAAAGAGGAAAAATAAATTTATTATACTAATAATTACAAATCCCTTAGTTTCGGTATTGATAGTTTATTTTTTTATCATACCAAAACATTAACTTAACACAATGCATAAACCAATATTTGTAACTTTATTTTACTATTGCAATAATAATTAGTAAATTCAGTGGTGAAGTCAGGATTTCAGGTTAGAGAACACCCATTTATATTATATATATATTTTTTAATATAAAACTTAAAAAAAATAAATATATTACAAAATTAAATTGATAGAATATATAAATAATTTAATTTTTTATCCAATTTTAATTTAAATACATGAATTTCAAAAAAATAATAAATAAAAAATCAACAAATTAATTTTTGATCTAAGTCTAAATTCTCTCCCATTAAATATTAAAAAAAAATCATTATTAAAATAACAATATTAAAAATCTATTATAAAAGAAAATATACATGAAATTTAGTTTTAATAATAAAAATCTAAATAATTTATAAAACTCTTGTTTGCATATTACCAATTAGAGATAATTAAGATTAAAGAAGGATTTAAATTGATTTAACAAAATATCAAATTTGAAAAAAAAAAAAGAATAAAAGAAGTAAAAAAGAATTATGAGTTGAGAGGCGGAAAAAAAGACAAGTAAAAATGATATTTAATGAGTAGGTCGGTTAATTTTTATTTAATTTATTTTTAATAATCACATGTTTATTTAATGACTGCAGATTATCTATTTATATTTATTTTTGAATTAATATAGTGAATTTTTCTTTAATTTTAAGATTTTTAATTAGTAGTTTATTCATTTTATATTTATTGGTAGATTTAATTAATAAATATTATAATATTAATTTTTTATGAGTTACTCAAATAAATTCAGAAAGGTTAAATAAATTTATTTTACTAATAATTACAAATCCCTTAGTTTCGGTATTGATAGTTTATTTTTTTATCATACCAAAACATTAACTTAACACAATGCATAAATCAATATTTATAACATTATTTTACTATTGAAATAATAATTAGTGAATACAGCGGTGAAGTCAGGATTTCAGGTTAGAGAACACCCATTTATATTATATTTTTTTTTAACATAAAACTTAAAAAAATTAAATATATTAAAAAATTAAATTGATAAAATATATAAATAAATAAATAATTTAATTTTTTATCCAATTTTAATTTAAATACATGAATTCAAAGAATTAATAAATAAAAAATCAACAATTTAATTTTTAATCTAAGTCTAAATTCTCTCCCATTAAATATTTAAGAAAAAATGATTATTAAAATAGCAATATTAAAAATCTTTTATAGAATAAAATATACATGAAATTTAGTTTTAATAATGAAAATCTAAATAATTTATAAAACTCTTATTTACATATTATCAATTAGAGATAATTAAGATTAGAGAAAGATTTAAATTGATTTAAAAAGATTTAAATTGATTTAATAAAATATTAAATTTAGTTGTAATAAAAAAAAGAAAAATAAAAGAAGTTAAAAGAAATTATGAGTTGAGAGACAGAAAAAAAAAGACGAGTAAAAAAAATGATAATTGATGAGTAGGTCGATTAATTTTTATTTAATTTATTTTTAATAATTACATGTTTATTTAATTACTGCAGATTATTTATTTATATTTATTTTTGAGTTTAAATAGTGATTTTTTCTTTAATTTTAAGTGTTTTTAATTAGTAATTTATTTATTTTATATTTATTGGTGGATTTAATTAATAAATATTATAATATTATTTTTTTATGAGTTCAGAGGAATACTTAAATAAATTCAGAAAGGTTATAAATTAACATAATATAAATATATATATAATATTTTTTTAAAATTTAAGATGTGTCTATTTACACCATCATTTATATGTGGCTCCGCTTATGAGTAAATAGCTTTGGATTTTATTTTTAATTCAATGTTTCTTCTAACGCACAAGCTATGGGCATGGCAATAGCTAATCGTAATTCAATTTTTTCACTTTTTGGGCCATTAGGGTCTTCCTCGTGTTGTTCCTCAAGCTAAGTTTTAGAATCAGATATGGGTTTTGCTACAGTTGAGTATGGCCCATATCTGGAGCCCAACAAAAGTCTTAACTCTTAACTCTTAGATTTTCTTCCCTTTGTAGATTGGGTTTTAAGGTTGCTTCCCTCCTCTATTTTTCTTCTTTTATTATTTAAAATATTATAAATATCGTTCATATCAAGATTAAAATATTTAAATAAATAAAAATTATTAGGTATAGTCTATTATATAATCCTGCCTAATAAAATTTTAATTTTTCTCAATTTATTGAAATTTATTAATTTTATTTTTAAAATATTATTTTTATCGATAAGATTCAAATTTTAACGTCTATTTATAAAATAATTTTAAAATTTATTTTAAAATAATTTTATTTTATTATTAAATTAAGAGACCAATTAATTCATAAATTTTGTTAAACATATCAAACTGAGACATTGCATTTCTAAATAGATGCTATTCCAATTGAAAGATACATTTATAGATAATTGGAATGATTGGATTCATGGTTGAAAAAAAAAAATTAAGGGTGTAACGAATTATAATAAAAGTTAAAGATTTAACTTGTATATTAAGTCAAATGATTATGTTATAGTTTGATACTAAAATAAAAATGTGAGAACTAATTTTTTTTAAATCAAAATTTAAGTAATGATTTAGTATACAATTGCTCGCTTATCATATTTATATATTAATCATTATGTTTGATATTTATTTTCTTTGTCTATTTAAAAGTATTTTTAAAGTAATATTTTTCATTTTTAATATACAATATTAATTTTTTATGAAAAAATATAATGAATTTCATTTAATTATATTTTAAACTCGAAATTTCTTTATGAAATTTAAACTCTTTACAAGATAAAAGCTTTTTTTTTTTTCAGAAGAGATTTTTTTTTAGAGCAATTAGTTATTTTTATTCAACTAGTTCATGTTTCATTATATTATTAAAGTCCATGGGTCCGTATATAAGTAGACTTACTTATACAAAATCAATTGATTTGTGCTAAATCTAACACTCATTTACTTATAAATTCTTTATTTATTTTACACACCCCCTCAAGTGTAACTTAATATCAACAAGTCGGTTGACATTTGCTCATAAATGAACCGATTGATATTTCTTCTTCAGATTAAACATGCCTATACATAAGTGGACTTATAAATGGATAAGTGTTGAACTCACTTACACAAAATCAATTGGTTTATGCTAAATCCAATATCCGCTCGCTTATAAGTTATTTATTTATTTTATCATCATTCGATGTGGGATATTTTTCCCGACATCTATATTCATTGATTTTTATTTTAATTTTCTAATTCATATGTTTTGTGCAGCAAAACTTTATTAAGTTAATTATTTATACACATATATTACTTGTCATTATTATAAATTTTAAAGTGTGATTATATATTATTAAATATTAAATATTTTATAAAATAAAAATATTTTAATTAATAATCAAACAAAAATTTTATAAATTTTATAAAAATTAAAATTGAGTTAATAAAAAAAATTTAAATTTTAGTTTATTGATGATTATTATTTATATTCAATCAATAAAATAAACTATAAATAGTGAAATAATTAGAGTAATAATTTAATAATTTAAAATTACATAAAATTTATTTGCATGTAAAATTCAAAATCTAATAATGTTATAAAATATAAATTATGAATATTTTAATTATTCATTAATTTAATATATTCTTTTTATATTTAGTTAATTAAATTTAATTTAATTATTATATTTTAAATTAAATATATTAATTAAATTTATCCAAAATATTCTTTAATTTTTTTCAATTAAAATACTTATTAGGCACTTTAAATTAAATATATTATTTAATTAAATTAAGTTAAATTTAATTTGGATAGGCTATATTTAATTAAATGTAAATTATAATTAATTAAATATACAATTGAGTAATTTGATATCTTAATAAATATACATTTAATTTGATTACCTCTTAAATATAATAATGATATTATAATCATTTATTTAAATGAGAAAATAAAAATAAAATATATTTAAGAATTTTGAAGTATATTTAACACTCAAAACTTTTCACATTGTTTATGTTTCTTGAAGAGGAGACGAAAGTACTACAAAAAGTAATGGCCTTAACCAAATTACCTGTCACATTCTTTAACAGGCCATCAACACCTCCAGTCCCCCCTCACCGAAAAAATACCATGGCCGGAGTTCTCAATATCCCTCAACCTTCTCTTTTATGTTCAATTCCCAGCAACTGGAAAACACCCAGAAGGTCAATTTCCATTGTTAGAGCCACCTCAGAGACCCCTCTCTCTTCTTCTTCAACAAGCACCACCACCACCAGTGAAGACCAGAAGATAGAGGCTTCTTTTACTGCTCCTCCCAATTTCAAGCCACCGGAACCTAAGCCGTTTTCTGTGAAGTCCGGCAAGATTTGGGACATTCTTGGTGCTTCCCTCGCCTTGTTTTTCCGGTTGGGCACTGGGGTTTTCGTTTCTGGGTATGTCAAAAACAACTTTTTCTCTATTTCTCTCTTGCTTATTTGTCTGACAAGTTTATGGTTAACTGAATTTCACTTTCAAAATTTTGAGGTAGATGTGACTGAGAATTTGAGATTATTTAAGTAATTAATAATAGAGATAAAATAAAGCATAAAAATGAACAAAATGTTCGAGATTCAATCTAAGCAGTAGGCAGTTTTAACGATACAAATGACTTGGGAAGGGACAGTGATAGTATGAAGTTTTGGGAATTTACTCTGATTTGATGGGATTGAGTACAAGATTAAGCACTTAGAGACAAAGGGATTTCATGTGGCCTGACATTACTTTGGTAATGGAGCCTTAAGCTCAGCATCTTTTTAGTTTTTCCTTCTTCTTCTTCTTTTTTTATTTTTTATTTTTTTTGCCTTTTGTGTTTCACCATCACCCCTTGGTCATATTCTTTTGTTATTTTACTAATTAAAAAAAAATGAAAATTAAAGATGTCATAAAAGAAGATAAAAAAAAAAACTTAAGACTCGTGAATCAGGGAATACCAGACCTAGCAACTCTAATCTGAAGTGTTGTTATGCATTCAAGTTATGAAACAAATAGAACTACTGAAAGTACCATGTCTTGGTCATTTTGTTTAAATATTCCAGCAGTCGCTTGCATGGTTTCTGAATTTTCATTTGCATTTTACTGTGGCAGGTATTCTGCATCTTTTGTTTCCAAGAATGAGATTCAACCTGGCCAGTATGCTCTAGAAGTATCTGGTAGCTGTCAGATACTAAGTTGTAACTGCAATTTTGTGTTAATGGCTGGTCAAAATTGTATTTCAGTTGAAAGAGGCCAAAAGTGGAGGATCAATTTGAAACTTTAAGTTGACATGTTTCATGCTTGTATATGGAAATTCCTGTTCTAGTAAAAATATCTGAAAAATTCATTTTTTCAATAATATTAATGCTGCATTTTCATTTTTTTTATAGGTTACAAAGTGAAAGAGACCTCAAAACTAGGCCCTCGCCCGGAGAAGCCTATAGAAATATATGAGTTTGAAAGGTATACTGGTTTCCTAATCATTGGATATTCTTGGAGAATGAATCTAGAGAGTAGCTTTCCCTCTAGAAAAGAAGAAAAACTGTAGCTTTGTTTTTTTTTTTTTGTTCTTTCACCTTTAATGTTACTTTTGAAGAATAAGACTAAATGGTTTCCTTTGTGTCTTCATATATCGATTTTCATTGACCACTGGCAAACTTCAGCTGTCCATTTTGTCGCAAGGTAATCTCAAATTATTTTATAACTAAGATTTGCTTTTCATGTTGTTAATTTGGCATCTCCAGTGTCCATATATATCTGTGATAAACCATGATTTATTTCATATTTTTTAACTAGTTGATTGCTATTATCAGTGCCATGTCTCTGAAATTACATTCTGTGGCTTCCTTGTGATGTTGTCTAACAATTATAAATATTTGCAGGTAAGAGAAATTGTTGCAGTTTTGGATATTGATGTTCTGTTTTATCCTTGCCCAAAAAATGGTCCTAATTTCCGTCCTAAGGTCGTTCAGATGGGCGGAAAACAGCAGTTCCCGTATATGGTTTGTCATCATTCCTTCTATTATTCTTCCCTTGTTAATATCAGTCGATGATAACTTGTCAATTTGAAAGACATGACAAAGTAAAATAGCATTCCTAGTTCTGCAGCCCTTAGTTGCCTTAATTATCAACGAATTAAATGGCAGAATGCGTATTTGCTCACTGTCTCATAAAATGGTAACTGGGGCATCTTGCATTTCAGTTGTGATTGGGATGCTTGAGTGTTTTGGTTTAGAATAATGCAGGAGAGAAAAACACTATGATTGAAGATTTGTTTGATTGAAATGAAAATAAAATTAAGAAAAACAGAATTCCCTACCTTAGGTTATTTATCTGTTGACTGTCACCTTTGAAATAATAGTAGCATTACAACTTGACTCAATAATTAAACAGGCTTTGAAACGATCCCATGACAGTTCTGTTGCTAAGAATCCTCCCAGTTTAACTCTTTAATCCTAAACCTTTTTGCATATCACTCAGGTATCTAATCATTAAAAACAGTTGAGAAAGAATGATGCATGAGTGAGGAAAATAAGATTTCTTCTTACTACAAATAACTCTTCATTCCACAGTTGATGCTCTTAAACCAAATTTCTTGATGTTATCTATACATTAATTCATAAATCTCACCCACAATGTCACACGCATTAACTGTCTATTTAGTTTGCTTGCTTTTTTGCCTTCCACTTCATAGGAAGTACTTTTTGTAAGATTGAAAAGGTAATTACTTTTTGTAAGATCGAGAAGGTAATGAGGCAATTACAAGAGCCAGCCAGCTTGAGAGGATAAAGAGAGTTGAAGAGGATTCTTGACAGAGGATTGAAAAGAATTGTGGAAGAAGTGGAGATCCTATAAAGGGAAAACAGTAGGCGGTATTGAAGATTTCAAGATAAATCTACGAAGAGGGAGAGATCTTTTAATGAATTCTCAGTTGGAACTAATTCCCAGAAATTTTAACTATTAGAAAAATGTCAGTTGGATAGCCATAATAGCTGCCTTGTATATTTTACCTACACTGACCATGCAAATGGAAGTTCATTAGCATTTAGCCCAAGTTAGTTACCATTTTTGTGAATTTGTGGGATCTTGTAGCTTAATAGCACAATTATTTTACTGAAAGAATTGAAATTATGCTAGTCTTGCAAGATAGACCCATGTGACGTAAAATATGGAGCAATTGGCAGCTCTACTTCCAAAACCATCCAAAAGTGGCTAACATGATGATTATGCCATTTACCATAGATGATTGACAAGAAATCCAGTTTGTGTGATATACTAAAGAAAGCAGAGGAACATGATGGTGGACTGCAGTGGAAAAGACGTGGAAGTACTCCATTATTCCTTGTTATTGTGCCTGTTCATATGGGGCGTGTAGGTTTGAATCGAGCCAATTATTATGCTTTTTAGTTTGTTGAGCTATTTGACTCATTATAGAATTCTGGAATTCAGTATCCTATTTGCATTCTGTCAAGAATCAGTGAAGCTCAAGTACTATTACTCAATAGACATCTTTTAACTTAATTTTTCTATTTTACTCTTCAGAATTGCCATTGATCATGATAGCTTTACATTATATTGTGTTTCTAGTGAGTACACTTGAATAGGAGCTAAGATTCAGACTTTTGTTCTGATTGCAGGTGGATCCAAATACTGGAACTGCAATGTATGAATCAGATGACATAATAAAGTATTTGGTTGAGAAATATGGTGTGTTTCTCTCCATTGACTTTCTTACCATTGGCTTTTCACTATTTTAATTTCATCTTGCACTTCTCATAATCATAAACCAGATATTTCTGGGAGAACGAATAGTCAAACTATGTATTTTGCTTTCTAAGTACCTTTCCAACATTAAGTTGGATTTTTTTTTTTCCCTTTTTTTATCCCCACATCTTACAATAAATAGATAAGGTCATTCTCATTTGAAAGTTTTGGAAATTGTTATTCCATATATATACTAAACTAACTTACATGGACTTCAGTATGGATGTTGAACACATACCCATACCCACATTAGTGTGTTTTATTTTCCCTAAAATTTTCCTAATATTATGTCTGTCATAGGTGTTTGGATCAAGTGCAATGTCAAGTAACTGAGCTTAAATAAATTAGGCATTTTGGATTCATTGTTGGATACTATGATAATTCATCTTTGTATTCTCACAGATTTTATGATGTTCTCTTACTGTAAATGAGAGGCTTAGCAGTTAGCACTCTAAGATATGCTTTGGTTTCTCATGCGCTATGTATCTCTGCTGTACGCCATAACAATTTTGCATTAACTGTGTTCCATTTATTTTGATAGGTGATGGAAGTGTTCCTTTTATGCTTTCACTTGGTCTTTTAACGGTTAGAATATGATTTTTTTTTCCATATCAATCTATAGAACGCAAGTTTCGAGATATTGCATCTTGATTTCTTGTTTGATAACTTCTTCTTTGTAGACTTTGACAGCAGGCTTTGCTATGATTGGTCGTATGGGAAAGGTAATACTGGTTAGAATTTTAATTAACTTCAAATCTTTTCCATCAGCATTAATATGAAGCTCTTTGAATATGCATTGTCTGTTCATACAAGTTTGAAATTATTATTTGCCAAGTGTCTTAAGGTTATAATATTCACTTGCATTCACATGCTGCATTAGTATTCATGTTAGAGCATCATGATTTCACTATTTTTGGAGTAGTCTTGTCTTCAACCTTCTCTTGGGTTTTATGCAGGGATCATCTTATATTCGAGCAAAACTGCCACCCAAACCACTTGAAATATGGTCATATGAGGTGCACATAGTTCCAAAGAATTTTTTTATTATTATTTTTGAATTTTTCAAAGCAAGTTTGGTTCCCTCTCCCAATCATTTTTTGTTTCTGGAGTGCAATCTAAAAAGATGATTTTCATGACCTTATATTTTCCTAGATGTAAATGGAAGTGTGTTTCTTAGATATTTGTTTTCCCTTTCAGGGTTCCCCATTCTGCAAAATTGTTCGTGAAGCACTTGTTGAGTTAGAATTACCACATATTCAGCGCAGGTAAGGTCCATATCTGGTCTCCTTTTGGTTAGGTACCTTGGTATAAGTTGTTAACTTTGGTTTTAAATATAATTGTATTTTGTTACTTCGTTTTTTTTAAATATTTTGGTTATGGATGAGGTTTATGGTTTATATTTACACATAATACAACTAAATATTTATACCATTGATCTTCAGTTTTGTATTGAAATGAAATCAACTGTCAAGTGAATAACTACTATGATATCACAATGTTTCTGATTACTGGATTAAGATGAAATGTCCATAGTTACAGCTTGTACCTCCATAATTCTTTTATAAAATCAGGATTGGATTGAATTCAATCTTCATGCTTACACATGTAGAAAGAAATTAATTCTTAAATATCATATAGACATCTATTATTGATGCTATGCTAAATGTGATCTGCCCATTATGGCGTTTCATTAATTTTTTAGCATGGGAACTGTTTCCGTCCATCATTTTTATTGATTAGCATGTCTTGAAGTGTTTGTCTTTAGCTGTTGCGTTTGATGCATTTTTTTTTGCTAACTTTTTCTGTTTCTGCTATCAGTTGTGCTCGTGGAAGCCCAAAACGACAGACTCTATATCAGAAAGCCGGACACTTTCAGGTACTTCCTATTTACTAATTACAGTGTACTCTCATTCCTGCACACGTGCACACATATTAATATTGCTAAACAAATTGGTATTCAAGTAGTACGAGGGCAGTACCAATTTTATGACAATGATTTACAGGTACCATATTTAGAAGATCCAAATACTGGGGTGCAAATGTTTGAAAGTGCAGACATTGTGGAATATCTAAAAGCAACTTATGCTCTTCCATAAGCAAATTTTGCAACAAGGTTTTGAGGTTTTTTTTTTTTTTAATTTATTTTTTGGTCATAAAAAATTTTAAATATATCTTTCCTTTTTTCTTTTTCTTTATCCTTTTGGATTGTAACCATAATAGTTCCCCATACGTATTCCAGTTACCCAATTCATTCTCTCCTATTGAATGGAATGTGTCGCTGCGGTGCTCCCTAGGCAAAGTGGGATAATATTACAATATGCAATTATGTTAATGTTTATTTTTCAGCTGTACACACAGGAAATCCAATTCATGCTTACAAATGAAATCACAAATTCTTCTGATTGCTTCTTCCCTCTTTTTTTTAACCTATATTGGAACTCAATTCTAGTGGAAAAGTTGTTTCCAGCATTTCAGATATTAATGAAAAAACTGCTGCAAATAAAGTGGCTGAGATGGCTTACAAGTCTAGAGCCATTTCTTTCATTGGCTAGTGAATTCCGTTCAACAAGTAAGAACTTTTCACCCATAAACTTTGTATAGGTGATGCATCGTTAAGTGATCTGAACTCTAGTATTTGTTTAATTTATGTCTAGTTACTTTTATCTGTTTGTGATTGTAAACCTGCTAATGGATAGTGACTTCTTGCAAAACAAGCATTAAAACTGCTGAATGTTGTAAGGTATATGTATATTGACAACCTTAATAGACTAGATCCATTTGAGGGGCAGAAATGGATAAAATTTGGTTATATGGTTAGTGGCTTAGAAGGCACAACCAGAAAAATATTTCTTGAAGGATTAGGCCTTGACTTATATTCCATCAACCATATAACAAAATATTTTTAGGTGTAAAAGTTTTGTTTGATTAGGACACTTAAATGGGATGTCCTTGAAATATTAGGACTTGATCTTTGCCTGTTTAAAGGCATAAATAATTAACTCATACCTGCCCAAACATTGCAAGTAGCACAGTCACAATAGATGGCTAGCTACTACCATCATAAAATTAGTCAGGAAGGTTGTTCCATCATAAAAGACGTAATTGTTGCAACACGTACGAACCAAATTATACCATGGTCCATTTGCATAAAATGATTGAGTATTTAAAATTGTATTTTAAGTGTAAAATTATCAAAAATTAAAATGATTTCAAATCTAAACACTCAATCATTTCAAATTGTTATTTACACAAATGGACCCTATGAGAAAATAGAAATTAGTTGAACGTACAAGCCAACATGAACATACAAAAAATTTTGTTGTTCAATCAATATATCTAGGGACGAGCATTGGTTAATTCGATTTAATCAAATTGAATTTTAGAATAACTGAATAAATCAAATCTAAAATTTAAAGAACTAAATCGAAATTATCCAATATTTTTACAAGACTAATCGAATCGAACTAAACAGACATTTCATTTTGATAATTTGATTATATATATATATATAGTTTGGTTAGTTTTTAGGTTTTTTGAGCATAAATCGAATCAAATCGAATAAATTAAAATTTAAAAAATTTAAATTAAATCAAACTAAATTATAAAATTAACGAACCGAATAGAATCGAATTAAATATGATTCGGTTGAATTTTAGGCTATACCCTAAACATATCTATTTTCGAGGGCAGAAAGAGTGCATAAAGTTGATTATGAAACAATGGAAAATTACAACAGAAATACTTTCTTTAGCCTCTCAACCCAAACACATTAGAACACTCAATAATTACAACTCTTAAGAGTTTCTCCTTAATCTATATGGTTTGAAATAACCCTACACATGTTATATAGGATTTACAATAGTTTATATAGTGTATGGGAAATGTAAAATTTTGACGAAAAGTGTCCAAAAGTCGACTTTTATCTGGCTAAGTTGATTATTTAAGCAATTTTCCCAGGCTTGACTTAAGTTGTGTTAATACTCTAAAATAGTTTGTAATTAATAATAGTTAACTTTAAATATTCTCTAGTCCTCTATTAGCAATTCGGATACTTTGTCTATGTCCCATTTTGTGTTTCATCTTTTGTTCTATGTCTATTTTAAGCGTCATATCATTTATAAAATAATATTGACTGCTAAAATATTTTAAGAAAAATAATGATAGGGTGTTTAAAGACGCACATAGAACAAAAAGATAAGACACAAAATATGACAAAAAATATGGATTGCACTATTAGAGGATCATCCACCATACTTTATTAGAGGATCATCCACCATACTTTACAAGTTGTTGCAATTTTTGAAGGATTTTCTTCTTTTTTTTTTTTAATAATCTAGTCAAGGTTAAGTTTACTGTAATGTTCTTCACTGTAAACTTAAGTTTAGAGGCAGCTTAAGTATACTTAAAACTGGTGCAACTCAATTAAGGTCAACCACCATGCTAAATAAGAGTATTATAAGTAAGCTTTACTTAGGTTGTGAAAGGCAACCTTTGTGGTATAATGTTTATGATTGGAGAAGAATGAGAGGGACAAATTATTCTATTTATATGAGCAGTATATAGTATAAGATAATTTGAGTAAGGAGAATTAATTAGCTTTGAATTTATTAATGTAATTATTGTTATTGATTAATAGTGGACTGATGATGGTAATGCCCATCAACATAGTTCTAATAAGAAAATGAATCATATAAATATAGTTGTTATTTGGTTTACTTTGTTTTTAGTGGGTTTTCTTTCTTAACATCTTCAACGATGCCCTAAAAAAAAAAAATTCCTTAACTATGGTTATTGAATTATTATAATAAGGTTTGATTTAATGGTATTGAAGTCTTATCTTTAAAATTTTAAAAATTTAATATCCGAGTTTCGATAAAAAATAAATCTGAAAAATAGTAGTATGAATTATTAATGCTTAACAAAAATCTTAAAGTTAACTTGAATTAGATTATAAAAAAAACAAGGCAATCCTTCAAAAGTTACTAGAACTTGATGGTCCTCTCATATCAGGGACTAATCTCTTTCAGTTTATTCAAATTTGAGCTAATGCTCTTTAGTGTAATTCTTATCTCATTATTTTGAAGTCCAGAAAAAAAGAATTGTCAGTCAGAACAGTGACAGGTAGCTTATGCACTGGCCATTTTCTGTGGCAGAAGAGAGTTTCACATTTCTAATTGATACCCATCTTCCACTTTCTTCGCAATTTGTTGGTGGAATGAGACAGCCTGGTAGATTTTCAGTTGCTAACCAAAGAGGCAGAAAAGATTAATGCTTCTACTGATCTTGTTAGGTACATTAAGACTTTGTTGCAAAAGAATTGGAGAGTAGAGTTTTCTCACATCTACAAAGAAGCCAATTTTTGTATAGACTGGTTGACTCACTTTGGTAATTCTCTCAGCTAAGGTCATCATTTGATTGAAGACCCTCCTCTAAGCATTATTAATTTACTTCTTCATGATATCTGTAGGGTTACTTAAATATAAAAAGGTTGAGTTCATATTGATAGAAGAGATAAAGAAATAAAGGGAGTAATCATAAATTAACTTGGAGGAGGGAAATAAACTGTAATCTACACATTACAATTAATAGAAAACATAGTTCATAACTGTTCATAATGAAATAAAAAATTCAAGTAGTTTATCCAATTAATTTTGAGATTAAGATTAAGTTGAGTTGTAGTTATAAATATATTTTGGTATAGTCTAGTTGTTATATAAATAATTTCTGAGAAAAAAAAATAAAAACCCTATGGTTATAAAATAGAACTCCCCATCTTTATCATTCCTTCTTTTGGGCACCATGTCCTCTTCCCATGTCCCTTGTGTGTGTCTGAGTATAATAATACAGATTCACTTTCTTGTAGGTTTAGCTTCCATCTTGTTCTGATTTTTGATACCAAAGCTTAAGGTAATTCAAGAGAAAGGGACAAGGAACCCTACATTTTACCACTTAAAAAAAAATCATATATACATACACTTTGATCTTTCTTTTACACTTTAGTCCCCGGCCTTTGAAGTAAAATAACTTTTTAGTCCCTCATTTTTTTTTCTTTGAGATTAAGATGTTGTATTCAAAATTCAAGCATTAAAATAACATTCAAATTAAATTTTTTTAGACTAAGATTGTTCATTTATTTATTTAGACATGAAATCAAAAATTTACTAATGAGTAAGTACGTGAAGTTGGGTACTAGCAGGGCCGATGCATAATTTTTATAAAGGAAATACTCTCTCAAATTTTAAGAAATAACGCAAAAATTTTAAAGTGGGACACTCACTTCAAAATTTATTTTTGTGAAGATGTGATGTGATCATTGTAGTAAACTCTCCTCTTGATCTTGAACGTTGTGCTTCTTAGGGAGTTGAGGTGCTCATTGAAGATTTTTTTTTTTCTTTTAATTTTTAGTTTAAAGTTGATGTGTAATTCTAAATAATTACCTAAAATTTTATTATTATTATTATTTTTGGATTGCAGCTAATGAACTATAATTTTATACAATCAATATTAAAATGTTTGGATGATTTTATTTATTTATTTTGAGGGAAATGATTTGGTTTTTTTATATTTTAGTATATAAATTTTTTCTAAATAAATTAAAATATAATTATTAATTTATAATTTTCAAGATTAAAAAAATAAATATTCGATTACTAGATTACTAATTCAACACATTTGATCTAAAAATTTAATACTGCATATTAATGAAAATATAAATATACTTTACCTATTTATCATATAATTAATCACAAGGACGGAGAGAGGCCAGTTCAGTGGACTTGGACCTCCTCAAATATAAAATTTATAAATTTATTAAAAAATTTCATTTGATCCATTAAAATTTAATTTTTTACATAGTTTTAACCTATCCATGATTAATTTTCTAAATTTTTGTATATCTATATAAAAAATTTTAATTCTCAATCCATTCAAAAGTTAATGAATTGCCTGTTTCCTTCCCTTCCGGTAGTAACCTTCAAAAACAATTAATTGAGTTGCTTAGCAGAAGAAATTGATGGTTTATATTTCCTCTCAAGACTGATTTCTGTTTTTTCCACTTTATAGCCTACCAACAAATAAAACTTTTTACATATAAATAATTTTACAGTTCATTATTAGGGATATAATGAAAAATTTATCAATGAATTTTTAATTTAATAATATTAGAGATATTTATAGAATTAAAAGGTTTAGAATTTGAGTATGATGGAAACTAAAATTACAAAAAAAGAACATGACAACAAGTATAAATATAAATTTAGTAGAGTTGTACATTGCAAACACAGCCAAACAATTTAAGCATTTCTCTCTCCGTCTCCCTCTCTTTCTATTTACCTCAATTTAGCATTAGCTGATAACCATAATTAGAAGTTGAGATAGCCATATATATGTATACAACTTAAACAAGAAAAAAAGCATAATAAACTCACTCTAATTAACAAGAAATTACAGGGTGAGTTTGTTAGGTTCAGATACAATTAATGGCTCAAATCTCCTTCCCCATTTCCGGGCTTGTTCTTGCATTGTTGCTTGTTTCTGCTTCTGGAGGTAATGTTAATTCAGCACACAACAATGATGAACTCATAGAGTTTGTTTCGCATTAAATTTGAAATTATTTTACAAAAAAAAAATGTTGAATAATTACTCTTTGTAGTCTGCTAGAGAATAATTATGATAATAATTAATTTTAATATTTAAAATAATTGAATAATTGTTGGAATTTTGTTAATTAACAGAAGCAACAGGAGTTAAATTTACATACTCTGGCACACTTGGCCCAGAGAAATGGGGAAGCTTGAGTCCAACTTTCTCTCTATGCTCATCTGGGAAAGCTCAGTCTCCAATAGATATTAAAAAGAAGGGAACTGTTCTTGACACTAAATTGAAAGCTTTACTACTCAGAGATTACAAACCTGCTAATGCTACTCTTGTCAACAATGGCTACAATATTGGGGTTTGTCTTCTTCAACTCACACCACTAGATCTCTTTTATTTTCATTAGGATGAATGAAGAATTAAGTGCACATTTTCTATTTTCATTTTAAAGGATGATAGTGACATGCAACTAAATAGTGTAATTTAAAATAAATTATTTAAATATTATTAAGAATATTATATGGAAATATCATCTTATAAATATTGGAGCATATAAATATAATTTTAGAAGTATTAACCTTAAAATTTAGCTTATTGTAATTGGAGAGTCTAATTATATATAAACTCATTTAATATCTTGTATTTAATTCAATGTAGAATTTATATTTGATATTTTAACAAATATAATGACAAGATTAGCTTCTAATTTGATCATAACAGTAGGTTCACATGAGCATGTGGCAACTCTGAGCTAAACCAAGATTCCTAATCTAATTCTACTTTATTAATGAAAGAATTTCAGAACCATATTTGCTTGTCCATGGAATCATTGACATCTACGAGACAAAAGCTTATTGTGTGGGCATGCAGGTGCATTACGATGGTGATTGTGGAATGTTGATAATAAAAGCTACAGCTTGAAGCAAATGCATTGGCATTATCCTTCTGAACATTGGATTGATGGAGTCCAGTGCGTTCTCTTTCTCTGCCTTACCTACATATAGATATGTGCATACATGGGCCAGATAATGGTCCTGGCTCAGTTTACTTAGCATCAGACCATATAAGTTGATGGGCCAAATAATAGCTAATTGAGAAGAGTGTATCTCTATTCTACAGATATCCCCTAGAGCTTCACCTAGTCCACCTGGCAGAGGACGGGGCTTTCGCTGTTGTTGGAATTCTGTATGACAATGGCAATGCTGATCCATTTATTGCTCAGGTCATAAAAATTCTAAATTCATTTTAAATTTGTTCCCAAAAAAAAACAGGAATTGAATGTGAATAAATATATATATAATTGCAGATTCATAAAGGTTTGAAGAAGCTGAGAGAGGAGACGAAAACAGGTGTTAAACACGGTAATGCTTCCTTAGGAATGTTGGATGATAAACTCTTGAGCAAAAAGACCAACAAATATTACAGATACGTTGGTTCTCTTACCACTCCTCCATGCACTGAAAATGTCATATGGAATATCCTTGGCGAGGTAATTTCTTTATGTACAATTAGGCTGATTACTGAGTTAATAACCTTAATAAGGAGGTATTTAGTTCGCTACAAAATTTAATTGTCATCTAAAAATGCACGCGTCAGTAATTGAAAAATTGTTAAATATTTAAATATTTAACTATTAAAAACTAATTGCCAATATATTTTCTCTAAATAGATAAAACCTGATAGTAAGTAGGAGTTATAAATGTCGATTAGAATTTTTATCGACTGAAAAAAATATTTTTTCCAAATAGACAATTGTCAATCATCCGTTCATACACCTCTAAGAGTATTTGTTTTATAAAATTAAATTTATAGAGTTTTAGACTAAATTATATCAAAGTATAAAAAATTCTTTTCTTTTTAAAACTTTTTAATGTATTAAAAAAATTAAAAATTTTATCAGACTCCATTTGAATTGGAATTGGAATTGAAATGTCTAATTTTAATTTTATTGTTTAGACAGCTTCCTAAAATTAGAATTGAAATTTTACCTATAATTTTATAAAATTATAATATAACTAGAAAAGAAAATATATTTCATTCTCAACCCATAAAAATTATAATTTCACGACTGTTGCTGTCACTCCACCTCTATCACATATCCGCAATGGTGAGCCATTACCATAATATAGAAAATTAGAATGTTCCTCCTAAAAAATTACTAATATTATTTCAAGAAAAGGATAAATAAGTTTTGTTATTGAGTATTAATAAGCTTTTGATTTAGTTGTATTAGAATCATTTTTAAAATTGTAACCTCTTAGATTTTGAATTTTTGTCATATTTAAATTTATCAAAAACAAAAGATATATATATATATATAATAGTCAAGAGTCTATTATTTTTATATTAGAAAAGAGATTCAAAGCTTCAATATATATATATATATATATAAAATTTGCAAACAGGATGTTATTTTGATGATGGGAAGTAAGTGTTGCAGCTGAGAACAGTATCAAAGGAACAGTTAGAAGCATTGAAAGTTCCATTGGAGGAGGAGGACAAGAAGAATTGTAGGCCTCTGCAGTCCCTAAATGGGAGAAAGATTGAACTATATAATGAATTTGCAAACCATATTATAACCCTGTGAATGTGATACTGTCAACAAATCAACTACTGATAGTATCTTCTTCACAATATTATACCATTTTTTATCTCACAATTCTCCCTAACCTTTAGTTTCTTCTTCTTCTTTTTATATTTAGTTCCCAATTCCATGAATTTTTATGTTTTTTACCTTTTTTTTTTTTTTTTTTTATAATTATACAAAAACACACAACACATATTGATTTATTAGACACTATATCATAACTTAAATAATTACAATAAGATTTACCTGAATCAATTTAGATAGTATGCTAGTTTTTGTTTTATATTTTTATAATTTAAGTCAAATTTTAACGGGGTGTTTAACATTCAATTGGGAGTTTTAAAATCAAGATTTATTAGGGAAATATCAGATTTTTTTTTATGTTAATTGAGTTTTTCCTTTAGTGTTTGGTAATATTAAAAAAAAAATTGAGTTTCAAAATATTTCAATTGAATTTTTTTATAAACAGTAAATTGATATTTATTTTCAATTTATTTTTCTAATAAAATATATTTTAGTAGAATTTTATTTTAACAAAATGTCATTGAGTAATAAAACTTCAATTTAGTAATTAAAATGTCAAATATCGGTAATAAATAAAATAAAAATAAATTCAATTACTAATGAAACACGTGGGCAAGAGGTTGAAGGGGCTGATGTGCCAAAAAACACATCAATCCTGCTGTGTAAGTTTTTTAATGTCCAAAAAAATTTTATAAAATTTTTTAAAAATTATAATACTATAATATTTTTTATAACGAATCTAATGACATATTTTTTGTACAAAACAAAAATCAAATGGATCTAAAAATATGTATTAAAATTATATTAAATCTATATCATTAAATTTTAACGGCCTAAATTTAATACACTTATATTGTATTTTTTTAATCCATTTGAATTTTGTTTTATACAAAAAATATGTCATTGAATTCGTTATAAAAAAATTATATAGTATTATGTTTTTTAAGAAATTTTATAAAAAAATTTTGACACTAAAAAGTCTACACAGCAAGGACCGATGTGTTTTTAGCATATCAGCCATCTCAACCCGAGGGCAAGAAGATGTGATGTGATCATTGTAATAAACTTTCCTCTTGATCTTCAACATTGTGCTTCCTGGGAAGCTGTGGTGCTCATTGAAGGTTTTTTTTTTTTTTGATCCAAGTAGATGTATAATTCTAAATAATTACCTCTTAAATTAGAAGCTACAAATTATGCATCAAATTTATATTTTTATTGTTATGGGTCGATCCATTTTCACAACAAAAAGACGATTTTAAGAGAAAAATCTGTGTGAAATGAATATCAGAAGATATATATATATATATAGTAGCTAGATTTTGTTTTTATATGAAATATGTGATGTTAATACACATAATATAAGTAAGTTTAAAGATGAAGTCATCTGATTCATTTCAACTAAAAAATAATTTTATTAATTTATATAAAAAAAATTATTTAATTTATCTAAATATAATTTTTTACATATAAAAATTTTCTTGATCTATCTAAATTCAATTTTTAATACCTGACTTCATCCTTATTTAAGTTTGGAAATGACCAGAAGGAAAAAAAGAAAATAGTGATTCTAATTTCTTTGTAAGAAGATAAACTAAAGAGTTCACGTCAATGGGTCATTGCAGCGTAATAATACAAATGACTTGTAGTATTTGAGTGGATAGCAAGAATCCTGCATACAATATCTAAACTAGAAAATCAAAGGTCTCTCAATCTTTTTATTTTTCTGGTGGTAAGACAAAAAATTGTGCTTTGAAATTTGTGTTCAGTTTTTGTTCCTATTTATATTAGGTATGTGAATTTTCTTTATAACATTTAATAAGATTGTTGAAAAGTTTATTTGCTTTGACATTATGACAAAAGCCACAAGTATAAATATAAATTACTATAGTTCTACATTGCAAATACAGCCTAACAATTTGAGCATTTCTCTCTCTATCTATTTACCTAAAATTATCAGTAGCTAATAACCATAATTAGAAGTTGAGATAGCCATATATACAACTTAAGCAAGAAAAAAAACATAATAAACTCACCCTAATTAACAACAAATTGCAGGGTGAGTTTATTAGGTTCAGATACAATTAATGGCTCAAATCTCTTTCCCCATTTCTGGGCTTGTTCTTGCATTTTTGCTTGTTTCTGCTTCTGGAGGTAATGTTAATTCAGCACACAATCAGTGGGGTATATTATCCCTAGTTAGTATAATTTTTTTAATTTATCATTTTAAATTTCTTATATGTCCCTCTAAAATTAAATTTTTATAAATAATTTCACGTGTTAGAATTATTTAATTAATAATCATATTATGAATATGAAAAATCAATTAATTAAAATTATACTTTTATGAAAAAATATAATTTGAAAGTTTATATTTAGAATGTTTGAAATTCACCATTTAATGATTTCTATTTAATATTTCGAAAATATTATACTTTTCTCCACAGCAAACTCATAATCTCTACATGCCTATATTCTTTGTAGTATGCTAGTGAATAATTTAATTTTTTTTAATTTCCTGCTCATTATAACAATAACTATTCTTTTAATATTTAAATTAATTGAATGAATTGTTGGAATTTTGTTAATAAACAGAAGCAACAGGAGTTAAATTTACATACTCTGGCACACTTGGCCCAAAGAAATGGGGAAGCTTAACTCCAACTTTCTCTCCATGCTCATCTGGGAAAGCTCAGTCTCCAATTGATATTAAAAAGAAGGGAACTGTTCTTGACACTAAATTGAAATCTTTACTCAGAGATTACAAACCTGCTAATGCTACTCTTGTCAACAATGGCTATAATGTTATGGTTTGTCTTCTTCAACTCACACCACTAGATCTCTTTTATTTTCTTTCTCACTAATTTATATATCAAATAGTAATTAAAAATGAAAATATAATTAAACTTTAAATGAGTTCAAATCAATGAATTTTGAATACTTAGTAATTAAAACTTTTTTAACATTTAATTCCCTTTATATTATAGACTAATTAATAATGATCTTGCATGTAAGATTTTATTTTTTTTTTTAATTTTTTTAATGGACAGAGATTTCCATTAAGATGAAAAAAAAATTAAGTAACACATTTTCTAGTTTCAGATTAAAGGATGACAGTGAAATGCAATTAATTAGTGTCATTTAAAATAAATTATTTAAACATAATGACAAGATTAGCTTCTAATTATCATAACAGAAGGTTCACATGCATAAGTTTACACGAGCCTCTGGCAACTCTGAGCTAAACAAAAGATTTCTAATCTAATCCTACTTTATTAATGAAAGAATTTCATTATCATATTTTCTTGTCCATGAAATCATTGTCATCTACAAGACAAAAGCTTTGAGACACAAGACATTTCAAAATAAAATTATGTGGGCATGCAGGTGCATTACGATGGTGATTGTGGAATGTTGAATATAGCTAACAAAAACTACAGCTTGAAGCAAATGCATTGGCATTCTCCTTCTGAGCATTGGATTGATGGAGTCCAGTACGTTCTCTCTCTCTCTCTCTCTCTCTCTCTCTCTCTCTCCCTCTGCCTTTACACACATATAGATATGTGTATATATGGGCCAGATAATGGGCTTTACTCAGTTTACTCAGTATCGGCCCATATAAGTTGATGGGCCAGATAATAGCTAATAGATGGTGTATCTATTCTACAGGTATCCCCTAGAACTTCACCTAGTCCACCTTGCACAGGACGGAGCCTTCGTTGTTGTTGGAATTCTGTATGGCTATGGCAATGCTGATCCATTTATTGCTAAGGTGTGTGTGTGTATATATATATATATATAATTTCACAATTTGCAAAAAGAAATTTCATGAAAATTCTAAATTCATTTTAAATTTGTTCCCAAAAAAAAAGGAATTAAATGTGAATAAATGTATATATATATTATTTCAGATTCATAAAGGTTTGGAGAAGCTGAGAGAGGAGATGAAAACAGGTGTTAAACACGGTAATGTTTCCTTAGGAATGTTGGATGATAAACTCCTGAGGAAAAAAACCCACAAATATTACAGATACGTTGGTTCTCTTACCACTCCTCCATGCACTGAAAATGTCTTGTGGAATATCCTTGGCAAGGTAATTTCTTTATGTACAATTAGGCTGATTACTGAGTTAATAATCTAATATTAGAGTATCTGTCTTATAAGATTAAATGTATAGAAAATTAGATTAAATTAAATCAAAGTGTAAAAAATTAAAGATTAAGTTCCAATGACTTTTTTTTTTCAAAACTTTTTAATGTATCAAAAGAATCAAAACTTATGTCATTTGACTAATAGTTTAATAGTTTGAGTGTTTTTATCATAGTATAGAAAATTAGAATGGTTCTCTTAAAAGATTGTTAATATTGTATCAAGAAAAGAATAAATACATTTTGTTATTCAATATCAATGAGCTTTTAATTTATTGGTAGTTGAGTCGTCTTCAGAATTGTAAGATTTTGAGTTTGAGTTTTAGTTAAATTTATTAAAAATTAAATATATATAATAATAAAGAGTCTATATTTTTTGTATAAGAAAAGAAATTCAAATCTTCACAATATGATACATATATATAACAAAAAAAAAAAAATTGCAAACAGGATTTTATTTTTGATGATGGGAAGTAAATGTTGCAGGTGAGAACAGTATCTAAGGAACAGGTAGAAGCTTTGAAAGTTCCATTGGACGAGGAAGACAAGAAGAATTGTAGGCCTCTGCAGTCCCTAAATGGGAGAAAGATTGAACTATATAATGAATTTGCCTCTACATTATAACCCTATGAATGTGATATTGTCAGCAAATCTACTAATGATTGTATCTTCTTCACAATATTATAAAATTGTATCTCAATAAATTCACCATTTTTTATCTCAACAATTAAAAATATTATAGAACTAGTTTATGCGTGAATGAATGATCAGTTTCACACTTAGCTGTAGCACATACAAAATACAAGCATGGATAATGCCAATGCCTTTTCCCCTTTAATCTTCAATTTCTGATCAATCAGAAATAAGATCAATTTGGAACTAAAATGATTTATATAGATTTGATACAGTTCATGAATCTTATAATCTTTTTCTTTTGTAAAAAAAAAAAAAAAAAAGAAGAAAACAAAATGAAGTTTTCTACATTGTTGGAGATGGATACTGCAAGTTGCAAGTAATAATTCAAGAAAAAAAAATAAAAAATAACTTTTTCAGAGATAAGTTCTATTAAATTAGAGTGGGAAAAAACAAGGTGGCCTTTCTTATTAATGATGCAATCAAGGACTTTATGTATAAATGAGTCAAATTCGGCAACTGTATGTATTGAAATTCCAATTATAAATTTACATAGAATCAATTATTTGGAAAGAGTTTCCTTAGTCATACTCAATGTTCAATTACTTATCTTCAAAGGAAAAATATCTAGATCATTTTTTTGGTTTCAGTCTGTTAGTATTCTTAGGTAGTTTCAACTTATAATATTTCTGTCTTTATACTAAAATGATTAATGATTATTTTTTTTATAAATTAGAATTTCTTTTAAAAGATATATGAATTGTTAGAATTTCATTTTTTAAATTTTTTATAGTATGATCCAACATGATATAGTCAATTTTTTATGAAATAAATTCTTAATCTCTAGGACTATATTTGTTTTGATGGAAATAAAAATAAAAGAAAAAAAATAGATATAATTTTCTTTATTTGATTTGCTAAGAAGAAAGAAAAAAAAAGAAATGAGACAAAATTGTACTAAGAAGAAAGAAAAAAAAAAAAAGAAATGAGACAAAATTGTATTTTTTTATTTAAGTTTTAGGAGAAAAAATTAGTCTTCATTTTATAAAGAAATAAAAAGAAATTAAAAATTAAAAAATGTAAGAAATAAAAATTATAAAAATACTCATTTTTTTACTCCTCATTAATACTCTTTTATAAGATTAAAATAATAAATTTCTCTTTATTTCTTTCATTCTATAGATAAAAAATCTAAAGAATATAAAAAAATTAAAATTATTATTTTTTTAGTTATTTTTTTATTTAATTTCTCTTTATTCTTCCTATATAATTACTGCACTAAATATATTCTAAATTATAATTTAATAAAAGAATTAATTATAAATTATGATCATTTCATGTAGCAACGAAGGAGAACATGAAGCGCCAAAAAAAAAATGGTCAATTATTGTGATAATTTAGAGGAAGAGTTCACAGCGAATTTTTGGGGTATAGGAAGGGTGTGATAAGATCAATGTAATAGTTGCAGAGATAGGAACCGGAGTCACCTTCACCGCAGAAAGTCAGTCAATAATGCCGATTGTCTTTTATAGGGACTTTCTGGCTTGTGATCTACCCCACCCCAACACCAAAAACAAAATAAAAATAAGATTTAACAGAACGACAAATATGGATGAGAAAATTGAAAATAAACAAAATAATTTTAATTAATGATATTATTATTTTTACGCCCACATCCAAAATTATCAACTTTTTCCTCACACAAATATAGTTATACAAATAAAGATAATTAATTAAAAAAAAAAAAAAGAGGAGATTTTGTTAATTAAAATGCTTTCATCTAATATGTATATATCTTTCATTCTAATAAACTGTTTTTCATTGCTAATTCTTTCTACATTTTTAAAATTTAATTTTTCTTTCATTAATTTTTATTTAAATAACTTTGAATAATAATTTTATTTTTAATATTTAATAGATTATAACACACGTATTGACTATTTTTCAAAGTAAACCACTTTCTTTACTTTTTATTAGAAAAAAAAATTTACACTCATATATATACATATATATTTACAAGCCCTAATTTCTTGACTTTAGAAAACAATAAAATTAAAAAAAAAAAAAGTAGAAAAATCTAAAATCATACACCCAAAATTAAAAAGAAAGATGAAAACAAAATTAAAACGAGGGATAACTGCAGTTACCGCGCTTAAGAGGAGACCGTTATTTCAACATGCCACGTCATTCCAACAACCATTTAAACATAAGGGGGACCCACACTACTATACTCCAATCAACAAGGCAACCCATATTTTTCTCTCCTCTAATTAGCTGGCCCCCATTCATTATCCCCCGCCACACGAAATAGTCCATCAACGACTCAGATCAAGCCACGTCAATCCACGATTCCGATTTCCTACCTGACGCAAACCGCTTCATTCCACCCAAACCAATCGGTTCAGAAACCGCCACCGGTTCGAAGCCGTCACTCTCCACACTTTTTCTTGGCGGCACATCTCTTTCACTTACCGGTAACCGATTCCTGATATCAGAAGTTTTCATCGCCGAGCTTTTTCTCGACACCGATCCTTCTTTTTCGGTCTTCAAATTACGCTTATGAGTACCCCGAAAAATGGCCCGAAAAGTGGCAAAGAATCCGGTTCGTTGCTTCCTTTCCGGTTTTTCTCTTTTACTGTCTGTTTCATTTGATCGTTGCCGATTTCTAAGTCTCTGGTTCCGATCTTTCTTCGATCTCACTCTTCCCATGCAAGAGACCTTCGGCGAAGACGGTTCAATCACCGATGAATCTAATTTACTAGTGGAAGCGGACCGTTTAGGAAATAATCGTGTGTTTCCACGTTTACAGTAGCGCCTGGCTTCAACAAAACACGATTTTTGCGGCATTGGCAAACCGATAATAGACCCTTTCGATTTTAAATTAGAAAATCGCTGAGAATTTGACTGATGATTACTGTTAGGATTAACATTGGGATTCAAATTAGTAGAGTAAGAATTTGAATTTCCTTTGGTGGAGTCCTTTCGCTCAATAAATGCGTTTCGATCGAACCAATCGAGCTCGGCGTCTTTAGAAAGCCAGAATGACTCTGGCGGAAAATCCGGCGGCAGTTCCGGCTGATCGGTCTCAGAATCTTGAGACTGCTGATTTTTATTATCGGAGGCAGCAGTGGTGGTGGTGGTAGTGGTTGCTAGAGTCTCACAGGCGACTTTGCTGTCGCAGGAAACGCCAGCACAGGCTGAAACTAAGGTTTCCAGATCCACCGGTGGCATCGTCCGTGCAGCAACAGAATAGAGAACTAATTAGAGAAAGAGATAGAGATTAAAAGGAAAGATCAAAGATTAGTTACAGAGTTTATAGAGAGAGAGAGAGAGAGAATTTTTGGAGAGAGAAAGCTGAGGAGAATAATGGGAAAAAGAAGAATGGATTTATAGAAGGAAGAAGGTGTAGTGTTTTTCTAACTTGTTGACTCGCGCTTATTCGGGGTGGTGGTTTTTGCCTTACTGTGACAAACATTGGTTTGCCTTTTTTACCTTTTTATTTTTCTTTATTACAAAGGACATAGAAAGTAAATGTATGAAAATTCTAAACCTTTTTCTTTTCTTGCATTTATTTTTTTATAATATAAACTTTTTAATTTAAAGTAATGTTTGACTACCATTTTTTTTTTTTTAAAACAGCTAATGGCTTGGCTTAAAATTGTGAGGTAATTCTATGTTTTATAAATTTTAATTAATTAATTAATTAATTAATGCAAACTCAATTTTATTTAATAAATGTAACTTATTATGAACTGTTATTATATATATAGTTGAAGTTTATTCAATAGATAATTAAATTTTATTTAATAAATGAAACTTATTTTGAGCTGTTGTTAAACATATATATATATATATATGTCAAATTTATTCAATATTTAGCATTGAGGAGAAATTTAATATTAGTGACGTTTATTTTTAAAATAATTTTACTTTATTATTAAAATAAATTCAACCGAATATTAATTTTATTCAATAAAATCATAAATTAAAATAATAAATTTAACTCAAATAAATCACACAAAATTATATAAATAGTTATAAATTTTAATTTAATAATATTAAAATTATTTATAAAATTATGATATTTCGAGTCAGCTTAATCTAAACTAAATTAGCAAAAATAATTATATACATTTATTTTATAATATAGTAAATAATAATTACAATAAGTATATAACAATAATCACTCTCACTATGGTAGATTGTTTTTTTTTTTTTAATGGAAAGTAAAAACTATATATTATAATTTATATATAAATATATTTCTTCCCTCGAAGATGCCATTCGATATGATATATATATTCATAGTAAAATATTTTAACAATGAATTGGACAAGATTCCACAGCTGAAATAAGGTCCATTCATTGTCAAACCTAACGTGTTTATCCATTGTATTAAGGAACCTAGCTAGCTATAGTTTGTGGACAACGCTTGCTATAACCTCACAAGAAACCCTTTCTTAATTTCATTCCTTCTATTTATAATAATTATTATTATTATTTCATTTTATCAATGTATGAGAATTCAATTATTCCATTCATAGGTTTTTGTTTGATAATAATATATATTTTAATTTGGATAATATTTTTAAAAATAATTTTAATTTTAAAAGTTGCCTCTTCCCTTGTGAACAAAAAAAAAAAAAAATTATTAGCATTTATTTTTTCACATTATCAATTTTTATGCATCACATTAAATTTAATTTTTAATTTTTAATAAAAAAAATCTATTTAAAGTGTAGAAAAATTATAAAGAATAAATAAATTTAATTTTCAAAAGTGTTAACATTTAATCATAATTAAATATATATGTAAAAATATAAAAGATAAAAATTTAATTAAAGTTAGATTAATTATTTACAAAAAAAAAATAATTAAGAAAAAGAAAAACTTATTTCACCATTCAAAAAATTAAAGCCTGGTCAACGAACACGAATAAGTATTTACTTGTTAATTAGAACAATCTAGAAATTAATTAAGTGTAAAAAACTTCAGTCAATATCTAAAAAACCATTCAATGAAGAATAATTACAGATAAAAATTAAGGATTGGCTATGTCAAAAATACAGTAATTCTTGTTGTATTGATTATTTTAGAATTTAAAAAAAAAAATTATAAAAAATTTTAAAAATTATAATATTATAATATTTATTGTAATGAATCTAATAATATATTTTTTTTATAAAATAAAAATCAAATGGATATAAAAATATATGTTAAAAGAATATTAAATTTAGGCCATTAAATTTTAACGGTTTAGATTTAACATAATTATATTAATTTTTTTAATTTATTTGATTTTAATTTCACATAAAAAAATATGTTATTAAATTCATTACAATAAATATTATAATATTATAATTTTTAAAAATTTTTTAGACTCTAACTATATTTTTAACACAACAGTCCCTCTCAATCCAAAAATTAACCATAATATAAAAAATGTAATTAATTATCATCCTGGACATCATATAATTGACAATAATTATCTTCTATGATTTGAGGGAAATAGTAAAACAATGTGGCTTTGTGCTTGATGTAACCTTTTTTTTTATACATAAATAACATAATATATTAAAATAATGTGTTATAATGCAATAATTTTCACTAAAATAATAAAAATTATAATTTAATTTTCTTAAGAGTATAAAGTGATAAATTTACCTTTATAAAAATAATAAAAATTAACTCGGTTAATAAATAAATTTTATTTTTTATTAATTTTTAGAGTTATTAAACCATAAAAAATATTTTTTTATTTATAAATATCATAATCCGAACACGAATAATTTATCTTTAAATAAATTTGACATGAAAACTTAACACATCTACGATTTATAATATTTCCTATAAATAATAGTTATTTAATATTCAAAGATCAAATCTATATATATATATATATATATATAACTACTCCAATTTCACTAGGTTCCGATTTGTTGATGACTTACCTAATTCTCATGCTATAAAGACCTAAATCAGAGTCATCACTTTGTATTCTTGCCCGTGCCTCCAACAACACGAATATTCACCTAGCTACCGGCTTTGGTTTTTGAATAATGACAGAGCTAATTATATAATTAAATTGAACTAATTATTTATATGATTTATGTGGTTGTAATTGGTACAACTGATTTTGCCTCAGTATCCAATCGTCAATTTAATAGCTTATAATTAACTTTCCCTATATTTTATGTGTAGGTGTCAAAACCAAAATTCTATAAAATTTATCATAATTTTATATTTTTTATTAATTTAAATTAAATTAAATATTTCAAATCAAATTAACTAAATTCAAATAAATAATTAACATTTGGATGGTGGGTCGAATAAAAAATTTCACCACTAATTTTATATATAATATTCTAAATCTTAATAAGAAACTTAATTGATTATATTACGAATATTAATTTATTTTTATTATTTAAAAAAATACTAATAATTTCCGGTATATATGTTAATGTAATAATTAAACACTAATTAACTTAAATTTAGGTTTCTTTTTTAACTTTTAGTATTGTAGAAATGAAAATTTTAATATGAATTTATTATTCAGATAAATAATATATTTTGACAAAATATAAATTTATTGTGAAGTGGAATAATGCATTTTGACAAAGTTATACCCATTGAGTGGCTGATATTTAGATTTATTGGCATAACTTTATTGCTTGCCTAACTAATTATGCATATTTTTAGTGCATTAGTGTTTTTAATTATAATGTTCTTTAATGCTTTCCATCCAATTGCCAGTGTGATTTGGTAGGTATTTTAACAGTTATTGTTGGTGTGTAGGAGAAATATTTAGAAGCCAATTAACTATGTTTATGACCATAAAACCAAAATTAAAATATAGAAAATGAGAAATATAACTGGAAATAGTCATCCACTTAACCAATTGATACTCTATTTATATTGGAACATATAATAAGATGATAATAATATGGTAAAATCAATCTCAATCCAATTGGAAAAAAATCAAATTTAATTAAATTAATGAGACTTAAATATTAAGTGGGTCAATAAAAAAATATAAAATAAAGGTTTTATATGGAAACTTGACAATCTTAGATAACAATTAATTTTAATATAATCTGTAAATATACAAATTTCTTTTTCTAATAGTATTTAATTTATCACTTATTGAAATATATTTAAAGATAATTTAAAAAATTATTTTAACAGTGTAAAATCTTACTGAATTTTAAAAAAAAAAAACTATTCATAATAAAAAATACTATATTTAAATTCTCACAAGATTAAATTTTTTAATCAACATCAATCACGAAACGCGAACAGATATTAATTTTATAAATTTTATGATATGAAAACACCTAATGAATTTAAAAAAAAAAATTAAGGATTTTTTGTTAATAGTTCAATATATATATTTTTATTTTAATTACTAATTTAGTCACAAATTTTATTAATTAATTTATTAATTAATAATTTTACATGGATATATCCTTCCATGAGAGTTTTTTTTTTCTTTATAAGGGAGAGATTTTATTAAATAATAATTTTGTGGTGCCCATGTCCTAACGTCAGCAAAATCAATATCTTGTAGTATAATTATATGACTATTCTAGAATACTAAATATATATATATATATATTGTACCGTGCCCAAGTGCCCATCCCAACAACTTGATATTCTGTTAAACCTATTTTAAGGAAGAGAGACCTTGAAATTAGGAAGAAAAATTAAATAATTAATCTTAAATTTATGGCAATTGACTAATAATTAATTAATATTAACAAACCATGCATGTGATGTGTCCCCATATATCCTTTCCATTATTTAGCAGACTCAAGTTATGAGTAACATCGTGCAACTACTTCATCAATATATATTATTTATTTAAAATTATAAAAATTAAATAAGAATGTATTTTACAGATTACTCCTTCCCTCTTAAATTAATAATTCGCTATTTAGTTTTCATCTGTTTTAAAATTTAGTCCACTTCTCATTTTTAAATGTTAATTTTATAAGAAAATCTTTATATTATTTTTATTAATTGTATTGATTAACTGTGTAATTAATGTATATATACATAATAGAATAAAGTGTATAAAATTAATATGTTATTAATGAATAAATGTTATTTTAAAAAATTTACTTGAAATTAACTAATTTTTTTAATTTATACTCTATACATCTTAGAAAGATAATTTATTTCATTTTATGCATAGATTAAGAAATTTAGTTATTTATTAACTTTGTTATTTTTTCTTAAAATATTCTTATTATATATTTTTAATATATTTTTTTTATTTTTAATATTTACAATAAATAAATCTTCACCTTAATTGACTGCTATAATATTGATCTTACATTTAATAACCTACCATCCAATAAATTTTCAATAATGAAGATCCATGATTACTTATTTTTAGTCTAAATTTATAATTTTAATATTAGAAAAGTAAAAATATAATTATATATGTGATAATATTAATGTGAATTAATTAATGATATATTTGATAATTACTAAATAGAATTTATTTATTTTTAACAGAAGGAATATAAAAAAATAAAGTGAATACGCTGAGATAGGATATATTTAATTATTTTTCAACACGTAATTTTTCACGCTCGGACCATTATTTTAATTGAGAAAATTCATCTTGTTTATACATATATATATATATATGCAAAAACTTGGTTTTTATTTATTTTTATTATGATATGTTTTTTAAAATTTTAGTTATACGTGATAATAGCATCTCCATCTTAACTATTCTGGTTGCATTTGTCATTCATGTGACAGTGTATTCATATATCAAATTAGTTTCTAAATTAATCCTCATTTATCTTTATTATTAATTAATACCAACAAGATCTAATGATTCAAAATTGGAACATGGCAGGAGCCAGGAATAAATATAGTAATTACATTTAACAAAGTTTTCAAGATGGTTTGGTACAATTTTATTGTATGAATTGCAACTACTTTAATTAGTGTTTGCCATTGACAAAGAATATAAGGTTTGGAAATGGGTATAGGAAAAAAGTAGAAGTTCAAATCATTCACATTATGCAATAAAATAATCAATTATTAAATTTTAATTATTTGGACTAAGAAAGAAAATTGAAAAGTTGAAAAACCAATTTCAAAACAAATAAACAAATGTGAAAAGAATTGATTGATTTGGTTCTGTTGTAATTTTCAACTATGTATGTGCCCTCCTATTGCATTTATATTCATTTTATGTAATAATTAATGTTAATTTCATAATATGTGTTGAAAAATATATGAATGTATGTATAATAATCATTTTATTTAGCTCAGTCAATACAATATTGATTAAAAAAAATATATTGATAGGTAAGTTAGTTGGATATTTGATGCAATTGCAAACATAAAAAAAATAAATAAATGGAACGTTAAGGAATATAAATCTATAAACATTGGAAAATATATAATTAAATAAAGTAACATTTATTCTTAATATTTAAATGAATTGATTATAATTTATTATTTAAAAAAATTAATTAAATGTAATTTTATTCAATTTTAATTAAAAATAAAATTATTATACAAACTAATTAATAAATAATATAATTAATTAGAAACCACCACATAAGCAAAATTATCATTCCCGTCAATTACAATGTCATGTACTTTTGCTATCATATTATATGAACATAAAGATAAATCAGATCCCAACTTAATTTTATTCTCAAAATTAAATAGATTCAGTTATATAAAATTTTTATTTTCATTTCAAATAATTTTAGACAATATTTTTTATTAATTATAATACATTTAAATTATATTATATTACTTTTCTCTAAATTAATTTAAGTATATTTCTTTTATTATTTCTGTCTTCTATTATAATATATTCAATCTACTAATTGAAATCTTTCTAAATCTTTAGATCATACGTCCAAACCATTTTAATTTTAATTTTTTCATCTTATTCTCAATCGAATCAATTATCACATAACCATAACATCCCAATCTATATAGAAATAAAGATATAAATAGGAATATTGATTATATTAGATTGAAAATCAACCTATTATAATAAATTTATTTGTTACAATAAGAGCTAATTTTCTCATAATATATTTTTTATATCAAATTTAACTTGTGACCAGGTTTATTATAATAAGGTTATCTTAATAAAATTGTTGTGACAAAATATGATTTTCCACCATATGTACAACATATTATGACAATGTGATTTTATCACAAATTAATTTGTTATGGCAAATTAATTAAAACTGAAAAATATTTTGTCATAAGAAATATCATTTTATATTACGATTTAGTTGGTCAAAATATAAGATTTGATAAATCTCACATTGAAAATATGAGATTTCAATGTAAAATTTATTTAAATTTTGAACTTTTCAATTCATTGAACTAATTTTTGGAGTGTAGTTCTCTTAAATTTTATAATAATTAATATCAAAGTAAATTTACGTGCACGAACAACCTACCTGAGATTCGAAAAGGAATACTTTGTATGCTACATTAAAGTTATTGGTATTCTAAAAAAAATATAATTTGACTTTGGACAAATGTCGGTAGGAATACCCTGCATATTAGATTAAAATTATTGATAGTCTAAAGAAAAAATAATTTGAGTTAGGATCAGTGTCGGTAAGAATACCTTATAATTCAGATTATTAGTAGTCTTAAAAAAAAATATGAGTTCGGACTAATGTCAATAGGAGTAAGAGCTGTCAAGGACATCGGATATTCAATTGCAAGGAAATGTAACGATCCTAATTAGATAAGATATGAGATTTGATAAATTCTACATTGAAAATATGAAATTTTAATGTGAAATTTATATGGGATTTGAATTTTTCAACCCCTTAAATTAACTTTTAAGATATAATTCTCTCATAGGTTGATAATATTTTATCACCATATAATAAATTTTATAGTGATAAAATAAGATATTGTGATGTTAAATTTATTGGAAAATTTATTTTATGGTAAAATATTAATAATAATTAAAATATATTTATCACAAATGTAATTTTACAAAACGCGTAATAGCATCACTAATTATAGATTTTAAACACTAACATAGAATTTAATTTAAAGGATTTCTAATAATATAAAATATAATAGATTTTAAAAATTTTAAGAATGATTTTTTGGGTAAAACTCAACTATTAATAGAGGTTTAAAACAAGAGTCGGCTAAGCCAAGCCATAAAAATTATAGAATTAATATTTTAAAATAATAAGAAAAGTCAAAGCACGTAGTTTGACCGCGTAGCTTTTCCATTGGTTCCCACAGAAACAAATTTTAGGCCGCTGACAAAAAGGTCATTACCATATTTCCTTATATTCATCAAAAAGCTTCTTTAAATTTCTGGAACGTTACATATAACGAGTTTTATATATGCGCGTTGTGCCAACTACACAATTATTTTTTTAAAAATTTATAATATAATTTTAATATTAGATGAATAAATTTAAATAATAAAACTCTATTTAAAAATTCTTCACTCTCGTTAATTCTTAATTTTTTTTATTTTAAAAAATACCTATCTGGGATTATAATATTAAAAGATAAATTATAAAAATCTTATTTTATTTTAAAGTGGATCAAAATTACTCCAGTAAAAAAAAAATAATTTTATTAATCTATAAATTTTATAATTTAATCGATCAAAATTTAATTTTTTACATTCATTTATTATTAATTTTATAAAAAAAATTTATATTTATATGAAAAATTTTAATTATTAATTTATTTAAAATTAATTTTTTAAATTCGTCAATGATCTTCTTCTTCTTTTCTTTTTTTTTTTTTTTCAGAAAAAGCAAACTTCTGGAAGGTTAATTTGTTTAAAAATTACTTATGCACATATGCACACATGGAATTTTGTCATCCTTGACTTAAAATTTTAACACATTCTTTTAAGTGTTTTTAATTTTATTATTACAAGGAAGAATTTTCAACCGTGGTAATAATTAGAATTAAAATGTATATTCCATAAATTTATTAATTAAATATTATAAAGTGGGCAAACGGGTCCAACTAGTATTGATTTGCAATTAATTAATTAGTTTAATTGATTTGTTTGTTATCATAAATTAAATATTTCCATTTTCTTTTTCTTTTTTTACCTTATTATTTTATTTTGTTTCTTGAAACTTCTATTAGTTACACTTATTTGAACAATAATTAAACTTATCATAATCGTCATAAAGGATTCATGTTTGAATACATGTTATGTATAAATTTAAATGAGTTTGAGTCATCCTATTAAAAATATATATTTTTTAATTTATAAAAAAAATTTTATTTAGATAATTCAAACTTAATTTTTTATATAAAATTAATTTTCAACTTATTAATAATTAATTTTTTACCTCACTATAATAAAAATCATTTTTTTAGGTAAAAATTTAGCGAGAATATTCTTTTTGTCAAGTTTATCTTATTAATTTTTGTCTCTCTTCTGTCGTGTTAATATTTATATTTTTTTATAAAAAAAATGAAAATTAAACTTATCATAATTAATTAATTATTAAAATTCATTTTTGGACTTCCATCATTTATAATTTTAAAATTTCAAATTTTCAAACTGAATATTGTATTTTTGATAAAAATTCTATTACAAATCATATATTTTTAATATATGAAAATGATTTTAGTTACTTGCCAACATTTATTTACCTATAATTAAATTGCATCCAGTCAAATTCTATCATTGAAAACTCAAAACTCAAATAAAATACTAATTATCTCTTTCTTTCTTTTTTGGCCTTTAATTTTGTTTGTATTACGGATGCAGAAACAAAAGATTTGGCACTTCTTGTTTCCATGGATCCCACTAAGCAAATTATTAGCATTTATAAGCGTCTAGAAGATGAAACTTTTCTCACTAAAGTTGAAACCTAAAAAAGGACAAGCTAAGAAGGCCAATTTCTAATACAACTCTTAATATTATATTTTTTTTAAGATTATTATTTATGCATTTCATAGATTATAAGAACATTATTTTTTTTCTTTATAAATTCCTCCAAAGTCTAAACCATTAGATAGTTTTGATAATTGTGGATAAGTCTTTTATTTTTCCTAATTTGTCTTCATTATTATATTAATAAAAGTCAAATTTAGGGAATCATTTTATAAATTTTTATCAGTAATAAAAGAATAGGTGTTTTTCTATTAATAAAATAATATTATAGACTAGTTTTTATGCATATTATATTTTGTTCACTTTATTATCCAGTTAAAATACAGTTATTTCAAATAAAATATAATTATTAAATAATTATATTAGATAAATATAAATAAATTAATATAAAAATTAAGCAGAATGAGAAAAAATAAAAGATATTAATAGAGTTGTATTTAATTATAATCGTTATCATCTTAAATAATAAATTAAAATTTTTATTTATTTATTTTATTTTTTAATTTATTTATATAATATTATATAAATTTTCAATTTTTTAAAATACTCATTAAAAAATCAATAATAAAATATAAAATTTATAAATAAATAAATATTATATTTAAAATAAATAAATAAATTTTATATAAATAAGTTTCAACCTTACTTATTTATAGATTCATATATGTACTGTCCCATAACATGATATCAAATTTTCATGTTAAAACCAACTGAATTCTGACTAACGTTGAAGCTTCAGCTCTGAAGAACCTTCTCAAGGTAAGAACAAGATAAGGGGACCAATTGCTAATTTTTTTTTTAATTATTATTAATAAAGGGAAATGGGTACAAAATAAGGAGACCAATTGCTAATTTAATTCTTATATTATATATATAATATTCAGTATATAACTTTTCTTTTCATAAATTACTTTTACAAAAAAAAAATAATTAAAAAAATAAAAATAAAAAACATGTACGGGCCAGTACCAAAGTAAAGGTGGTACTTTCCATGGATAAAAATTTCCACTTAAAAAAGAAGAAATACAAGAGAAAAAGGATTCTAGAACATGCATATTCTCATTCAAATTGAGTTTCCAATTTCCATTTGTATTTTCAAACAAGACGTACATAATTTATTATTATATTAAGCAGTGAAGTTAGTGGGGAGTGGGGACCTTATTTTGTTCTTTAGCTTTTTCTTATTTCTATCTTAATTATTTTGTCATCTTTTTGTTTTTGGTTCACTTGCTTTATTATTATTATTATTATTTTTTAATAATAATGTAATATTTAAATTTATTAAATCTAATTAATTTAAAAAAATCATAAAAAATATAACTCTCTCAATATTTAATTTTTTATTTATAAAATTCGAATTCGTAATTTTACTTATAAAAAAAATAAGTTATTTATAAAAAAAATAAGTTATTTACTACTTAAAATTAAGATAGACCAAACGTCAAAAATATGATTGATTAAATAATTTAAAATTTATATGAATTATTAATTTCAGCAGAGAGTTGTATCTTAATTTTTTCTATTTATATCAATTTAGATAAAAATTTTAATTTTTAAAAATTTAATGAAATATTAATTTTAGCAATTATATATATAGATTAGTTGGTTGTTCATGTGTTTCCTCTTAAATGAACGGTCCATTATTTTCACATGGGCTTGGCTTTTTAATAAGATTGGGCCTTTCTATGGACATGTCTTACTAATTGAACCGATTCATATAAACGAGAAGTCGTGGCTTTAATACGGTATAAATATCCTCAAACGCTGAAACCCTTGCTTGCAATTGCAAATTCATGACAGGAAAAAGAAAATGTCGAGTCACTCTCAAAAGATAATCGCCAACGTTTTTATTGCGGCTGCCGGTGAGAGCTCTTTAACGTTTTAGAAGTGTTTCGAAATTAGTTTGCTTTATAATTTACAGTCCAGATTTCATCAAAGCGCATCTGAGAAGACCAATTGAAACCAGAAAGTCGTTTCTAGTTGCTGATTTTCCAAACCATAAATCAATGCCGGCCGGACTCGTAGAACAATAGTCATTTGATCTTTTGCTTTAGCAAATAGGCGTTGCAACTATGATATTATCGGGTATGATAAAGTAAAATAATTTTATTTGGATAAAATTAATCCGATCTAATTCGATTGGAGAAAAAATTAATAAGATCGAATTTAAGAAATTTTTTTATCCAAATAATTATAATTTATTTGAAAATTCAATTCCATTCATCCTATCCTTTTAAATTAAATTAAAATTCAAATACATAGATCAAGTGGGATTAGTCTGTTACTCAACTTCCCGAATAGCACTAGATGTGGGTATGTTTCAAGATGGAAAAAAAAAAATTATGATTTGTTAGCTAGTTACTTGATTTATGTTAAACATTAAACAGTGAAATTTCCAGAAATTTTTGTGTTTTGAGCCTTCAGAGAAAATGATTTTGCAAGGGAAATTTATATATTTTTTATATTATTTATGATTGATATTATTCTCTTGTGAAAAGGGTAATAGTTATTTTTGATTAATGAATTGACAAGCATGGAGATAACTCATAACTAGAGGTGTTTATGATTCAATTTAATTAATTTAAAATAATTTTTTTTAATCAAATCAATAAAATTAGTTTTTAAATAATTTATCTTCTAACCAAACTAAAAAATATTAAAAAACAAATCTAAATAAAAAATATTTTGATTCAGTTTAAACAATAGGTTCGATTAATTTGATAAAAGTAATAAATAAGTAAAATAAAAAATTTAAATAAATCATACAAATTTAATAAATATTAAAATAAAATCATATTTTGAAAACTAAAAAATTATCACAATATTTTAAAAAATACTTTTCAACTATCATAGAAGAACAACATAAGTAATTGATGGATTGTCTCACCTAAAAATAAAGATAAACTCTCAAACTCCCAATTAATATTTATTTAACAATATACTATTAATTTGCATGACAATTTTAATATGTATGACCGATATAAAATTTAAAAAAATTGAAAATAAAAAAATATAAAGACCAACATGATATTAATAAAATTTTAATAATTTATTTTAAAAAAAATTAAGAGTATCAAAGTACATATATAAAAAAACATAATTTTATTATATTGTCGATTTGATTTGGTTAAATTGAATTTTATTTTCTTAAACTAAACCAAATTAAAAATTAAGTTTATAAAAATTTTAAAACTGTAACCAACTATAAAACAATATAAATTTTATTTTTTTAGTTTAAATTAAATTAAATCAATTTAATTTAATCGATTTAATTAATTTTTATACATCTTTACTCATAACCCATAGTTACTTATTTCAATTTCACGACTCAAACTCAATTTTATTTCATATTTTTAGGACATCTGTATAATTTTCCACACATAGTACAAATTTATTGACAATATTAACTAGTTTAATTTGATGTAGTTCGGTGGTTGGAATGAATTTTACAATTCCAAAAGGAAAAGAAAAATTGATGTGATTTATTAATTATGTAAATTCTTGACTTATAAGATGATTATACAACAAAACCACCATAAATATTCAAAATTCATTTGGTGTTGCTATCCCTCTCTCACCCCTCCTCCTCATCCCAAGTAAAGAGGCTAGAATCTCAAAATGTCCTTAAAAAGCCCAACTATATATTATAATATGGTCCTTGCACCAAATAAAAGTTCAAAATTAATTCCTCAAACATTCCCTGGATTAAGCTTATTTCAAATTTTCAAATTTTCTAAATTTCTAAATTTCTAAATTAAATTTATAATTCTTAATTATTTACTCTAAATATGTAAAATTATGAAACATATAAACACTAAGATATAACGTAATAATAAATATATATATTTTTAGATAATAAATACAAAATTGATTCCTACTCTTAATATTAAAAAACAAACAAAAAAAAATTATAATATATAAAATATATGTAACTCTCTTTTTGGGAATGATAATAGAGTTGAGGTAAGAGGTGGTGTAAAAGAGATTTTTTTAGAGGAATTCCCATTCCTATAATGTGGTATATCTCCATATCTTTTTATTTTTTATTTTTATTTTCTCATTTTCATTAAAATATTTTTTCAACTTTATTCATACTAAAACATAAATAAAAGTATTTCTTTTATTATATGAAACATTAAAAAAACATATAAACATAACTTACATAATATATATTTTATATAATACATGATAAATTAAAAATATATAAATTAATCAGATATTGAGTCCCTATAAATCCAGATAAATTTTTAAAAAATTATTAGATTGAATGAAAAATATGTGTAATTGAGAAATGAAAATATATTTATGTGAATTTAAAGAATATATTTCTATTTTACTTATATAATTTATTTTATTTTTATCCTCGTAGAAAAAATTATTAATTTTGGTCTAAAATATTATTTTGAGCAACTTACTATTTTTTTTTTTAATTTCACTCTGATATTCTGTTGATAAAAAAAAAAATCCAAGAGTTCTTTTCATATAAATATTAGCGCTAATCAAATCAAGTTTGATTTATGAAATAAAAAAAATAAAAAAAAAAAACTATTAAAAAGGGTAAAAAATGACGTTACATTGCAAAAAATTAGCAAACCAAAAGGGCGAAAAGAACAAACTATAAACAAGAACCGGGCCAAATATGAAATTTAGGAATAAAGTGAGGTTAACTTTAACTAATAACTAAATTCACAAGGGCTTTCCTACAAAACACTACAATATTTTCGAAAATTTCGACCGTTGGGGCCCGTTGCAGACAGGTTTACGGTTAAAACGTTCGGGAAAAAAAAAAATAAAAGAAAATTCCTCAAAACTCCCCACTCGCCCACTTCCACTTTCTTCTCTTGAAAAACTACCAGAAACAGGGGAGGGGAAAGAAACAGAGCAAACCCCACAAATATCAGTCAATCAATGGGCTGTGTTTCTTCCAAACATTTCAGAAAAGAACTTCGCGAGGACATCATCGTCAACAATGGCGGCAGAGAGTGTGGTAACCATGTGGTCTCTCTCACTTCCACAACCTATGGTGCTCTCAAACTTGACATTAACGAAAAAAAGCAACAGAAACAACCGCAAGAACAGGAAAAAGACGAAGAAGTAGAAGAAGAACCCATCAAGGAAATAGTGGCAGAGAGTGAGAAATTGCAGCAGAGATCGCCTTCTAAAGAAGAGCCTGAAGTCATTAATACTTGGGAACTCATGGAAGATCTTGAAGAAAATTATCCCAAGAAAAGCCCCAAATCTAGGGCTCTGCTTAGTGGGTTTGCAGGTTTAGATGCTAGGAGCCCATTAAAGTTCTTGAATCAAATTGGGTCTCCAAGAAAAGCCAAGACCTATGGTGGGAAAGAAAATAAGGTGAAGAGAAATTCAGAGTTTAGTCCAAGACCGATTTTAAAAGCTAATAATTCTTCAGAGAAGTCAAGTAAAGTAGTTCTGAAATTGAGTTATCCATTGAAGGAATCTAAAACAGAGAGTGGTGGTGGTGAAAATTCTGAGGTTTCTTCAAAGAGGAAGAGTTTTAGTCCTTTATTTGATCCAGAACTTATTGCATTGTATGAAAAAGAGTTAACTGAAGAAGACGGGCAAATCAAGAGGATCATTTCACTAACACCCAAGCTTCAGAAATTAAAGAATTTGCAAGAATTGGAGTCTATTCTTCGCTGTTTTGATAAGAAATGCCCGCCTGGTGGAGATAATGCAGTTGTTATTTACACAACTACATTGCGAGGAATCAGAAAAACCTTTGAGGATTGTAACACTGTAAGGTCAATTATTGAGTCACATCAAATTCATGTGATCGAGAGAGATATTTCAATGGATTCAGGGTTCAAGGAGGAGCTAAGAAGACTAATGGGTACAAAGGAACTGAAAGTTCCACTTATGTTTGTTAGAGGGAGATTAATTGGTGGTGCTGATCAAGTGGTGAAGTTGGAGGAAGAAGGAAAATTGGGGATTTTGTTTAATGGGATTCCTCGGAGACTCGCTGGAGCATGTGAAGTGTGTGGAGGAGTAAGGTTTGTTATGTGTATGGAGTGTAATGGAAGCTGCAAAGTCATGGATAAGGAGCTGAAGAAGATGGTGAAATGTGGTGAGTGCAATGAAAATGGATTGATACACTGCCCTATTTGTTGCTAATTTAACTTAAAATTGGAATTGAGATTGTGGTTTTCTACTATGTTTGATTATTGATTGGTTTTGATTCCTTTAATAGGAATGAACAGAACAGAACAGAACAGAAAAATGATGTTTTTTTCTGTTTATATGCTTGTCTTGTATTTTCTTGCAAGCTAGATTCACACACGCTTGCATTTTCTGAATATTAATTAATGCCATTGTAATATATATTTCATTCAATTCTTTTTTGTTAATTTAGCAATTGAATTCCAACTCTTATCCTTGTAGTTTTGGCGATAGACTCCGGTACAATGGAATTAAAGATTCATTAATTCGCTCAATACATATTGTTTGTAATTACATTACAAAAACTAAATATCAAAATGGTATTCAAATGAACATATTAACATTATTTATTAACAAGAAATAATGCATTCCATTTACAAGAACCATTGCAAAATGGTATTCAAATCATCATCACAAAAACTAAATATCAAAATGGTATTGAAATGAACAAATGGAAATTATTTATTAACAAGAACTAATTAATGCATTAAGCAAACAATAAGAGCAACAGCAGTCTTAACAAAATGTTTACTACCATCTGTCCATGTAATACTCCCAAAGATAACTCCTTTGTAATTTATATTGGCAAAAGTGGCGGTGTAAGTTTATCATAGGATTTTGAGGAGTGAAAGTAAGGGCACTTGGGGAAACTACAACACTAACACAAGTAGGGAAATCAAGTATTGTTCTGTAAGAATAAGGATTGCCTTTCTCTTCAATCCCAGTAATGTCTTGTAACAGTCAATGGATTGCTTATCAACCCATTAATTGCAATTGAAGGATAGTTGAGATTATATGCTGGAAATGGTTTGTTTGGGCATATCGTTGGTTGTTAGTCAGACATATACGGTTTTGGATTTCTCTTTTATTGAACCGGGCAACTGGGAGCATAAGAATAGAAGGTTATCAATTGGAAGAGGATATACCAATCCTGGACTAAATACAAGATCTGGTATTACATGGCTTGATCCCAAGTCAAATGGTGATGCTAAATGGTAGCCAGCCAATGTATTGTTTCCAGTGTTATGCCACCATGTAGCTTAATGTAAAAAAAAAAAAAAATTATGTTAGAACATAATTATAAATATAGGAAAATGATGGGTATGGCGAGATGTGACAGCTACACTGAGGTCGCACCCTATAGAATTAAGGATCAAGAGTTAAAATCGAATTTGAAATATAGGGGATTGATAGAAATTAAAGGAAGAAAAAACTCCAACTTTTATTGTAATAGTCGCACCTCGTGACACCTCGCAGTGCTTGTAAATATTATATACGAGTAGGTGTAAATTAATAAGAAGAATTTAAAACCTGTTGTCATCAATACTACTGACCTTTAAGGTATCAGGATTACACCTATTGATCCAACCTTTTAGGAAACTTAATAGAATAGCAGCAACTCCTGAAATATGGGGACAAGCCATGGAAGTTCCAGAACTAAGGGCAGCCTTATTTTCATTGGATATATTTCAGGTGGTTTCATTAATGGTTGATTTGATGTTGGTGGGATATTGCGAGGCCAACCTGCTACAATTTCTGATCCTGGGGCTGCAATATCTTGCTACATTAAAAAAAAAATTCATCAACTAATTAGTTACTCAACAAACAAGCTAAATAAAATAATTTTCATGGATATTCTCAGGATAGCTTGCGTCATCCAAGACTAAGCATCCCTTGTTCTGTCTATGCATTTAGGAGGTTACATATAAACATACCTTGATGATTTCATGTGTTAGAATATTAAGTCCTCTTACAGAATATACAGCCACATTTGGAGCTCTCCTATTGCGTATAATTGTTTTAGAACTTAGAATTCTAGCAGTTGATTCTATCCAATATAGACTAAAATTATGAAATAAATATATTAATTATCACACGATCACTAGAACAATAATTAAGGGTTTTGATTATTTGGTAGACAATTAATTAATTTACCTTCTGTTGGTGGATTTCATGTATTGTTGTAAAATTTGGAAATCAGAAAAACCATTACAACCCCATGTTTTACATCAAGAAAAGAATCCATAACCCTGCAGCATTGACGGAGAGGCCTGGAATTTCATATGTTGCAAAATTTACCCCTATTCCTGCTGCTACTGATGCTGTACAAGTTCCATGACTAATATCATCCCTTGGAGATGAATTAATCGCTGATATCCACTATCATAAAAACGAAATTCAGTTAATTTGCTGCAAAAAGATAATAATATGTTCAGTACAATTTCGTAGAACTTATTTTGAATTTTGTTCGATCAAAATGAAAATTATAATATGAATGAAAATGTTCATTTCAAATAATGAGAATTGGAAATGATATAATTTTATAGAATTCATTTCAAATTTATTAATGATATAAATGAGAATCTTTATTTTATTCGATAAATTTATTATTTATAAATGAGTTTTTAATATTTTAATTAATTTATGTCAAGCAAAAATAAATATTTATAAGTAAAAGTATACATTTAAAAGGGTAGATGTATTCGTAATTTTTTTTTTCTTTAAATATATACATAAGAAATTTGTGAAAAGAGTAGAATATTAGGATTTGAATATAGACTTTACAACATAAAGCATGTGCAACACTTGCTCTTGGATTATGTATGGATTATATTACATAGTATACATTTTCTTAGATACCCTATTGATTTGGCTTTGTATATAGACTTATCTTGAACCCCAAAATGCAAAAGAAAAATAAAGAAAAAAAAAATCTTATTCTTCCATTATGTAGGGTTGTAAAATTATTCAAAATTTGGCTTTGGCTCAAATAAACTCATTAAAATTCTTGTTTAAGAATGGCCTACACAATTAATGAGTTGATTTTTTAATAGTTCATCCTATTAACTCTTTAATTAACTAAATAAATAAAATCTAAATACAATTTAATCAGTGTATCTTTAGACTGAAAAAATTTTATGTATAAAAAATTATATTTAAATGAGTCAAATAAAAATATTTTTATAAATTAATAATTTTTTTTTATCGAAATGGTTTAGATCCCACCTAAACCACCACATAATTTCTTTTCTTATATAAATAAAGCTTAATTTTAATAAATTTTATTTCCATTAGAGTTAGCTTTCAAGATGAACGAACATGCATATAGTATTACAATTAAACTATTTTTATCAAATTATATTTATTTGATTTAAAATTATTTAAAATTTAAAAATTATAATTCAAGAAAAATTTATCTTTAAAATTTGTATTCAATTAATTTTCAGTTTTTAATTATTTATTATCTTATAAATAAAAAAAATTGTACTTTTCTTTTTAATATATCAAATCCAATCTTATAAGCCCAACTTGATTGGAGGAAAGGCATCAAAACTTTAGGCATGATTGAACCACACCTACCTTATAGTTGAATATTAAGTGGCGTCTATTAATTGTACTTCAACTTAGGAAATGACTTAAAAATAAATATGTTATATTCATTTTAATAAGGACAAAGGGTTACAATTGATACATTTTATAGCCTTATTTATAAGTCTTACATATTCATTATTGGTAATTTTTTTAAATGGGAATAATATGAATTAAAACTTCTTTATTATTAAAAAAAAAAACATTTTTAGACTAATTAATACAAGTAATTTGTAAGTAATTATTTTTCATTTAAATTTATAAATTATAGTTATAAAATGAAAAAATTGATAAAGGATCCTAATGATTTTGGATTTAATTTATCCATCAATTTAGTTAAGAATTATTAAAAGTATTGTATATTCATTATTTGAGAGCAAAAGAAATCAAATGGGGAAAGGACATAAAAGGGGAGGTAAACAATATTCTTTCCCCCTGTTTGGGAAGTGAGAAAGTGAAAGTGAAAAGTGAAGGAATTTAGTATTTATATTCTTATCTTCAATCATATTTTACTTTACCAAGTAGTTGTGAGATGAAAAGTAATTTCAAGAGTCAAAATTAAAATTCTCTTTTTCACATTTATATTCTTACTAATATATTTATTTATTTATGAGATTGTAAATTGAAACTGATAATTTAATACAGATACATATTTATTTAAAAGAAAAAAAAAAAGAAAAACATAAAAAATTCCTAATATTTTCTTTCTCCTCTCATTCATTCTACATTTTTTTTGCCCCCAACAAAAGAGTCAAAGTTGACAACCTTAAGATCCATGTGTTAAACAAGTTTTAAACGCGGTTTTTCACTTTACCGTATGAACAAAGACTTTATTCCACGTTAAAATCCTTAAGTCTTCTGTATTGTAATAAATAGTTTGCTTCTCTCTCTAAAATGTCCATTTTGTGTTCTAAATGAGCTGAGTTTATTGATTTGGGACCAAAAATGGCTGGGAGGAAGAGAAGAAAGTTGAAATTGTAAGTGGGTTTTTGTATTTGTTAACTTTAGAATGAGAAAGTTTATAGCTTTTTGTTTTTTTTTTGCTTGTAATTCAGTTTGCTTGAATTTAGGGTTTCATGGCTTAATTTTCATGGGTTTAGCAGATTTTTTTAATGGTTTTACTATGATGCAATCCCTTTTTTGGATTTTAGTTGTAAAGGAAGCTTAACTGTGGGGAATTGGAATCAAAGTTAGATATTTTGGTTGTTTTTTCAAATGGGTTTTACTGTGTGGATGCGATTTGGAAATGATGCTTTGGATTTTAGAGAGGGAATTGAAAAATCGGTTATGAATTTGAAATTCTAAACTTTGGAATAAAATTCTCATGCTTTGATCTTCCATGGGTTTTGCTTGAATTTGTTTTGTGTGCCTTTTTTTTTAATCTGAATTTTATTTAACTTTTCCTCTCTTTTCTGTTCATTATTGGGGATTACTAGCTGTTTATTCGAGTGATTTTGGGCAAGCAATGAAAACTGCGAGTTTTTATGTGTAAGGAGTTTATATGAATTTATATTTCCATCTTTAAAAGGGGTTGATTCTTTCATAGTATATTTTGTTTATTTTGGTTTTCTTAGCATAGATTTGGGTATGATCTGATTCATGGTCTAATATAAGGGGTTTTATGGTGGTGGTTGTTCTAAATGAATGAATTACCACTTATGGCTGAACTTACATGAAATGCCAAAAGATAGCCCATAAAGATTAAAGTTTCAGTATTTCTTGGTTGTTATGGAATCCTTTTTGTTTTCTTATTTGATCAGAGGTGGATTGTTTGTTGTAAACTATACAATGAGCAAATTGGATTAGCTCTGACAGTAAGATTCCAAATATGTTTTGTGCACAAATTGCGATTTCATAAAGTGGGTAGCTCCATTTTCAGACCTTACTTTGGCTTCTTAGATGAATACACCTAGAACCTGTGGATCTTTTTCATATCCAAAATTTAAAAATACTTTCAGATATCAATGTGATTGGTTTGGCATTTATGTTCATGGGTTTTCTTTGACTGTAGGTTGATTGCAGCAGAGATAGATAATAGAAAGGTGACAATCAAGAATAAGAGAGAGAAGTTGGAACTTCAAACTTGGTCTGACATTCCTACAGAACTTCTAGAACTGATCTTTTGCCATTTATCTCTCGAGGATAACATTCGTGTCTCTGTTGTTTGCAAGAGATGGCACATGGCTGCCATTTCTGTCAGAGTGGTAAATCAATCACCCTGGCTTATGTATTTTCCGAAATATGGTAATTTGTACGAGTTCTACGACCCAGCACAGCGCAAGACCTATTCCCTTGAGTTACCAGAGTTGTATGGGTCAAGAGTCTGTTACACTAAAGATGGTTGGTTGTTGCTATACAGACCCAGAACTCACCATGTTTTCTTTTTTAATCCATTTACTAAGGAAGTGATCGAACTTCCAAGATTTGAATTGACATATCAAATAGTTGCCTTCTCTTCTGCCCCAACATCTACCAGTTGTGTTATTTTTACAGTTAAGCACATCAGTCCTACAATTGTTGCTATCAGTACTTGTCATCCTGGGGCAACTGAGTGGGTTACTGTTAATTACCAAAATCGCTTGCCTTTTGTTAGTAGTATTTGGAATAAGATTGTTTTCTGTAGTGGAGTCTTTTACTGCCTAAGTCTCACTGGCTGGCTAGGTGTTTTTGACCCAGTTGAACATACTTGGAATGTTCTTGTTGTGCCTCCACCTAAGTGCCCTGAGAATTTTTTCGCTAAAAATTGGTGGAAAGGAAAATTTATGTCAGAGCATAATGGAGAAATTTTGGTTATTTATACATGTTGTAGTGAAAATCCAATTATATTTAAGTTGAGTGGATCAAATATGGTATGGGAAGAGATGAAGACCCTTGATGGTGTAACACTATTTGCCAGTTTCTTATCATCTCATTCAAGAATTGATCTGCCTGGAATAATGAGAAACAGTATCTACTTCTCTAAAGTTCGTTTCTTTGGAAAACGATGCATATCGTACTCTCTTGATGATTGTAGATACTATCCTCGTAAGCAGTGTCATGACTGGGGAGACCAAGATCCGTTTGAGAATATCTGGATTGAACCGCCTGAGGACCTCTCAATTTTCATCTGAATAACAACAGATTATGTTCAAATTAAGGTATGAAACTTTCATCATCTGTTTTTCCTATTACATTTACTTTCTTGCAGAAGACTAAACCCTGTGTATATTCTCCGCATACACTATAGCGCATAAAATCATTTTATCACGCTTAAAGAACATATAAAATACATTTCATGCATATGCTTAAAATGTCTATCTGGTGTGAATGCCAATTGGTAATGCATCCTTCTGTGACGCTTGGTGTTTGTACCCATACAAATTGTGGTACGTGGAATCAAACTGAATAGTTATTGATTTGTCATTTTGTAGCACCAAATGCTTTTGGGGGTTGCCAACCTTAGGATTATTGTCTCGTGTCCATTTCAATATATTTTTATTGGACAAAGACATTTGATTTAAAATTGTCATGTTCTAATGAATGATATAGTTGGGTGCAATGTTATCTTTTGACGTTTTAGTATTTTTGCTGTAATCATGACAAACTTTATACAAGCATTGATTTGCTTTTATTTTTGTGTGGAGCAGGTACTGAGCACCCAATGCTCGATTCTAAATTAGAAGTAATTATTATTATTATTAGTCGAGTCTTTGTACAAGCATGCATGATGCAGCGCGGATCCAGTGATTTAGTGTGAATCAAGTTTATTGAAAGATAATTCAATATTGGGGAGTGAATTTATGCCATGATGATAAGAGCAATGTAGTCCAGACAAGCCTAAATTGTAACCTCGGAGGATCTGAAATTTGAGATCACTGTTGTATGATCTTTAGTTCATCCTTAGCTAATACAATCATGTTTCAAATATAGATTATATTGCGTAATGTAATCCAAATTTATTTGTTCTGATGCAAAACTTATGTCCTCTAGATAAACCACAAGATTAGAAGTTGTAAACTGATATCAGCTAGATAGGTGTTGATCTTGGCATAGGATTAGCCCCTTCTTATGTCAATGTAATAGATTTAAATCATTAACAGACTAGCACTGCAGGAACCTATAGTGACATTAGAATCAAACAGTATGGCGACTACATGGCTGACTGATTGTTTACATGGTTAGATGACGGAATTCAAAGGCAAAGAGAATTGAAAAAAAAAATTATAAAAATATATGACATTAACACGATGTCATTTCTAAATGCAAAAGCAACCAAATATTTAGAAGTTCACAACAATACGGTTGAGGATTACATTGAATCAAAATTTGATATAATGAAAGTATGTAACCAATATTATAAAAACTAATTGCCATCAACTGTCTTGGCACAAATAATCAATCAGTTTAACACAAGTGCAACTTTAGAACTTCACAGACTAGCATCCAGCAAACTCTTGCCTGAAAGCAATGAGCAAAGGGTCTGAGAGCCATTGCTTGTTAGTACATCTCCTTGCTCAGCCATTTCTTGCTAGCGTATCTTATCTCTTGCTCACTAGTGTTTTAGTTTTGATTGCAGCGCACTTATGCTCTGCTAATATGTAGAAAGTGCTCTTCATGTTAGACCAGAGCAAGCCTTTATTCAATAGTCATAAACGTTTTCCTCCTTTCTGCAGTAGCTGCAATCTAATTAGTATGGGTTATACCGGCTACTGCGTCCACGGCTACTCTCATTGCTATGTCTTCCACCACTTGAGCTACCAGCACCACCACCCCTGCCAGCCCGAGGCTGTGGTGGAGGGATGTGCGGTTGCATTCCAGGCTGTTGCCTGTTGCCAAAATAATTACAAGTTGCAATCAATCATTCTTCAGAGCTAAAGAAGAATATATCTATAAAATGCAGGAACCAAGTGCAGGACTTGCAAGCCAGTAAAATTATGTAGCAGGCAGCTCCAGACAAAGTCTCAAAGAATATATTTCCACCAATGTAAGTTTAATCAGCTCAATTATGTTTTATATACACATATGGATGGATGCAGTCTAAAGGCTTCTGTCTGTATTTTTAAATTTCAGTTCCAAAAGAAGAAAATGAGCACATGCAAACGGAAATTTTATATATACACAAGGAAATTATATGGGTAACAATCGTAGGATGTCGGAAAAAAAAGGGTACTCCGATTTCTGAAAATTATAGGTTGATATTAAAAAATGAAAAAATAAAATGGCACTTACAAGACATATCCAATCCTTCCATCAGGCAAAAGCATTGGCATCATTGCCATACCAGTAGGAGTTGGTCCCCTACCATAGATCACCGGCTGCAGGATTTTGCAAAAATTTCAATAAGAATATAATCATAAATATTTAACAATCTGTTTACACTATTTAATTACATTTTTCTTGTTTAAAATGCTTCTGTTGGAATAAGAAATTCTAACATAAGTATGATACTATGACAGTTCACATTCAATCAGACAATCACCATAATGAAAATTTTGAAAGAAAGCCAACTCCAAACCCAAGACATTTACCATATTGAATACTCATGCTTGAGTCCAAGTCATGTGGATATACACTAGCACAGAGTACATTCTAGAAAAATGAAATTATGGCATCAGGGTTGTGCCAATTCATAGAAGCAGGAGAAAACTATAAAATGGCATTGGCAGTTAGACCGGATTCTTGGCCTAAAACCAGATCAAGGTCTAATTCAACCTGCCAAATTTAATAATGTTTGAGCTATCTAATACAGTTTGGCTTGAACCAAATAAGCAGTTGGGAATGTTTGAGCTATCTAATACAGATTGGCTTAAACCAATTAATCAGTTGGGACTTGCAAAGTTGATGAGGTTATAAGTAGGACCACTACTTGATAGAAATAGGAATAGCCCACCCCTGAAATTTCTTCATCTTTAAACGAATAAAAGCACTATTTATATTCACAACTTCATAGAATTACTGCAAAAAATAAAACAATGGAGTAACTCAAACATTTGTATTGACAAATCCCAGACTAACTCACAGACATGAATGCACGAAAGAGAGAGAGAGAGAGTGAGAGAGAGAGAGAGAGAGTATCCCATTACTTGTGCAAAGCTGGCAGCACCAAATCCACCTAAAGCACCATAGGTACCCCCAGCGAAACCATAACCAAGACGTGGTGGGAAGGTTGGATTCAAGACAGACTTCTGAGAATTTGACCCTCCAGAAGACTTCTGATCCGCTTGAGGCTTTGCAAGGGAGCAATCCAAAACTTGGCCTGCCAAGATAACCGATTCAAATCCAACCATACTCTGATTCATCAGTTAAAATAGAAAGACGCTAAAATTGAGAGAAAATTACCATCAATTTCATATTGCTCAGTGTTCTTCAATGCCTTCATGGCACTTGACCTCTCTGCAAAGTGTACAAAACCAAATCTGCTCTTTTCATGGCCTACTTTTGCAGGAGGTAAAACCACTTTTGTAACTTTTCCATGGCGTTCAAACAGCTGCCTTAAGCGATCTTGAGTAATATCTTTTGGTAAGTTCTTAACATACACTGCCTTAACCTGTATCAGATGCAGGGAATCATAACTAAATCACCTTTCAATACAAACTATAATAAAATAAGTAAGAAATGTGATACAGTATCTCCTGTGTAAAAATAACCACCTCACATGGAAAGAATCACCAGAGGGACATAGAAATATCATTATATATGTTTATTAAAAAGGAAAAATTAAGCACATCAATTCAAATTCCAAGGTGTGATCCACCACCAATTCTATTGCGTTAGGCGGGAAATGCTTGATTCTTTTTCATATGCAAGCCACAAGCCAAGACCAATTCACAATTCTTTTTCATATGCAAGCCACAAACCATGACCAATTCACAAGGGACACAAGGACAACATACTAGTCCACATATTCCACTGCCCAATACACAACATACTAGTCCACATATTCCATTGCCCAATACAACAATATAAGCTAACTCTAAGATCATGAGGATAGAAGGAATAATGGTAGTTACAGGCAGAAAAAAGGAATAATCAACATTGATGCCAGGTAGAAGCATTTCAAGCACATCAAATTCATAGCATCAAAGTGCAAGGATAGCCCAAGCCAAGACGATATTATGGAAGATAAATGAGAAAATGAAATATAATGACCTGAGAAGCAGCTGAAGATCCTGCATTTTTAGGGTCAGCCCAGCTCACTGTTGGAGCATTATCATCAAGTTTAAATTCTGGGTTTGACATCATTTTCCTCGAGTATTCTGCACAAGCATGATTGTAATACTCGATGAAAGTAAATCCACGATTCCGGCTGGAGTTCTGTGGGTCCTATAGCCATTAAGAAGTGAGATTAATAAGCTAAACAGCTCAGAACCGCGTGATGGAAACACAAAAGTATTATACTTGAAAGAGTATCTATGTAAATATAACTCTAGAAGTTCAAAAGCAGACCAACCTTCAACAATTCCACCAAAATTACACCTGGACCAATCTTTGTTACAACCTTCTTCATATCTTCCTCATCCCAGTTTCTAGGAACGTTGCCTATAAATAACCGATGATTTGCTTGAGATGTTGAACATCTTATCTTTTTCCCCTGGATAAAGGAAGTGGCATTAAAGCAAAGGTAAACTACCAGAACTCTGAAACTCATTATGTTCCCAGAAAATTTTGAGAGTTCTTCAAACAGACTAAAACAAGAAAAGAAATAATGCATGCAAAAGCACATGTAGGTTTCCAGCATAAATTTGAAATAGCATCTGTTGCTTATATTATTTGATACCTTAAGCTCAGTATTGTTCAGCTCTTCAATGGCCTTGGAAGCTAGCTCCTTTGATCGGAAGGTCACAAAAGCATACCCCCTGGCCTCACCTGAATCTTTGCCCTTCATTATCCTTACCTGTTCTCAGCATAGAGTTAGTCCATCTAAATAAGAAACATACAGGTGAGGCATTTACAATGACAACATAACTTACTTCTGTGACTTCTCCTATTGATTCACAAAAGCCCTTGAGATCCTCTTCAGTAGTATCATGAGGAAGGCCACCAAGGTATACCTCTGATCCATGAGGAGGAAGTGCAAGAAGCTCAGCATGCTTTCTTTCCTCATCATCCTCCTCTTCGCTGTCCAAGCCTTTTTGTGCATCAGTCTCATTAGCACCCTCCTCTTCTATCTCTTCCTCTTCCTCTTCCTCTTCCTCTACCTCCTCCACTTCCTCCTCTTCCTCTACTTCTTCATACTCAATCTCTTCCTCCATTGTCTCCTCTACTTCATTATCACCATCAAGGTCAACCCCCTCTTCTGATTCCACAGGTTTTTCAGGTTCAACTGGTTTATCAGCCGGAACAGCACTGCTCCTTGTCCTCGGCATTTTATGTGTCTAAGAAAACAAGCTTGCAAGGCAAATGTGAAGGAAGCACAGAAGCCAGAAGAATTCACAGAAGAAAGAGTACAACTATGGAAAGGTGGAAACAAAATGAGAGGCCAAATGAAGTTGCAGAGTAAGAATCTCAACTGAATTTTTGCCATAAGAATATGGATCCAAGGAGTTGCAATGTGAATGATAATCAACTAAGGGTTACGATAAACTAACAACAGTTATAGAGACAGGCAAGAAAGAAATACGAATGATAATCAAGAGGATGATGATGCTCAGCAGGTGAAAAAAATAAAAATATAATGAAGCATTGAATTTCCTGAAATTTAGATACTGGCAGTGTCCCAAAAACAACAGCCAATTGATTGTTTAACTATCTATCTGGAAAAATGCATCCACCAAAAAGAAAAGCAAAAAAGACAAAAGCACAGAATAAGAAATGAGAAATTAAACCATGTGATTGACACAAAGCATAATTTTAACACATAATAAGACCACAAGCCATTACAAATGCACCCAATTAAAAATTCATAATCAATCAAATGCAAGACAGTTTTAAAAGATGGAAGCAACATTAGGTAATTTGTTTTGATTCAAATACAATTTTTTTTTTTTTTTTGAGAATGCAATCTTTATTTGTTTCACATTAAGACCTTTTAAGGGGACCTCCATTGATGTCTGTGTTGCAACCATGAGTATCCAAATCATATCTAGCACATTATCAAGTGTGCAATTTTCCAATCCACAATCTTGAGGAAAAATAAATGAAAAAACTAAATGACAGATTGTAAGATGCTGTAAGCTAAAAAATATTAGCAATTGCATACCACATATCCATTATAAACGGACCACTTCCCTCACTTAAAAGATTAGGCAAAATTTTATATAAAACCTATTTAACAAGGCATAATGATCCTCCTCAGCCTCATCTAAGCCATAATCACAAACATTTTTCCTTAATTGAGTTCAGCATAAATCAATTTTTACTATCATGCGCATTTTCCGAATTAACAATAAAAACACAAAACACAAACAGTAACAGCATTAAAGTATGGTTCAAAAAAAAATCCTAATTTTTCCATTTCTCATAGGAAGACAGCCACTCCCAAAATAATAATAAATTGACCCCAATAGCCAGAAACTTTAACCATCATTAGCGCATGAACCCACAAGCTTAATTTAACCTACAGCCTGAACCAACATCCAAGCTTCCGGCAACCGAACCAAATAAAGAAAACCCATCAATCAATTCGATTTTTTCAGGTCCCGAAATGAACAGATACAAAAATTTTGGCACAATTAATCTTAGACGTGAAGAGAGGAAGAAGAATCGGACAAACAATACCAACAATAAATGCAACAATGATAAATAGAGAGAAACAAATACCTGGTTTGATATATTAAATCGAGCAAAACCCTAATTTTCCAGTCTCTGTCGCAGAGGTCTTTTTTGGCTCTCTGTTTTTTCGCGGGCATTGGCTTCAGGAACTGACCAGACTATAGAGAGAGAGCCACTGTATGTGCCCTATTCTGATTCTAATCCAAGGGCCCAAAATGAATTTAGGTTTTTCGTTAAACGTTTTTCTCGAATTTAGAGGTCTATTTATTTAAATTAAATATACTTTATACTTTATAATTGTTTTATGTGAAATATACTATAAAGTGTATTTTTCTTGTCCGTTATTTTATTAAATAATAATCTTAATCATATGAATTTAAAGGTAAAAAATTTAATTTAATTATATTGAATTTTACGAAGTTAAACTTATGATGGTACAATAAATATTTATATTTATATTAAATATAAAAATATATAATTTTAAATGAAGTATGCTAAATTTTATGATATATATATATATATATTAAAAACATCCCTTTATTTTTTGGCCACAATGTAAAATTATTTTTATTAAAAACTTAATGAAATTCAAAATTAAACAACTTTCAGTTATAAAAATTAATATAATTATTTCTATTTTATAATTTTTTTTTTAATAAATCGAAACAGTTGAATGCTCCCTCATATATAGTAAATAGTAAAACTGATAAGTAGGTTGTCTACCAACATGAAATAGTTGTTTTGAATACAAAAACATAATGTTTTGCAAAACAATACACATACAATATTTCGAATATTATGGAAATGCCAGTTGGAAATTTCGACGCTTTATAAACTTATATATTGGCCACTGACCAGGGAGAGCAAGTTCTGGTAAATGAACAAAAGAAACAGATACCATATGATGAAGTTGTTGGGGGTTCAAGCAGATTTGCAGCTTAGCCTGTTCAATTTTCCAATCTACTGATAGGCTTAGTTACCTGAAGCTCAAGTGGGAATTTGTTTCTTCACATCCATGACCAGCTCAGGTTAAGATAGATGATTTTCTGTGCTCGCTAGTTTGGCTCGATATGCAGAAGGATTGGACCAAACCTTGCACCAGTAATTTTCTTGCTTTTGTTTAAATTTTCATCAAAAGCTATAAAACAAGCTAAATATAATCTAGCATTGAAAGGCAGGAAAGAATAGAAGCCCTGGCTAAATAACCGGCAAGAGTTGTGTAATGGACTTGGTTATGTAATTTTCGTGTTGCTGATCTAAAAAAGAAGAAGAACGCATCTCCAAGTACCACATATTCCATCATAAAGGTTGGACTTTCAAACTGACAGACTTTTCCTAAATGATCATAGTTGGCAATTTTAATTGAAAAAGAAAAACAAATACAGAAATATAAAGGCGAGGGTTCTTCATTGTTAGAAGACCAAAATATGAGCCCCAAAATCAGCATCACTCATTTTTACTCATTGTTTACTCAAATACCAAAATATTGATTCAAGCAATGTTTAAAATGGTAACATAAACTACAAGAAGACTCAATTCAGCAACATCTACCACCTGGGTATATTAAGGTTCAAAAGTACCTTATAGCTTAACTACAGTCTACAAATAATGCCAATACACTTCAGAGGAACAAGAGTTGATATTCCCCATTCGCAAGCTGACAAAGCTGGTTATAGGAATATGTATCTGCCAAAGTAAGAAAGACTTTTATAAGCCATAGAAGTTCAATGTAAACTGAAAAATGCAATCAGATAGCTGAAAAAAATGAGCGGTATAATAATAACTTCGTCTCCAACACACATCACAAACATAGACGCCAAGAAGATTTCAAAACTATATCTCTTAGGTAAGCCAAACATTGTGTTACTCCCATTATAAATTGCTAGCTCAAATACAAAGTATGCAGAGAAAGGGAAGAGTTGGGTGCACAGTAGAAGTGTTCGTTGCTGGCTAACTACAGCATTTGAGTGAAAAAAAATAAAATAAAATATTAGAAATTGTTACTAGTGAAATTCGAACTGGAATATAATTACAAAAAACATCAGTTAATAAAAAATATGACCATTAATATTGAAAAATAAGAAAAGGAAAACTTTCTTCATCAAACAAATGTTGTCTGATAATTCCAAAAATTTTCAACTGATGGGTGTAAGTACTTATTTGCTGGCTATTTAGTTGGACTTTTGTGATATTGTTGCATAAGATTTGCATGCTGCAAATTTGAACACAAATCTCAATTTGTAAAAACACTTCAACAGTAAATTAAAGGCCAGAAAAAGCATTTGTTTTACAAAAAGCAATGCAGGAGGAGGATCAGACGGTTCAACACACCATAAGTGAGAAGTATACAGAAAAAAAATACCAAATGTGTCCCCAAAGTTGGTCCAAATTTCAGCCTGGATTGATTTTTCACTTTCAGCAATGCCAATAACCTCAACAAAATTAGTAAGAGGAGCAGATGGTGGGGTGCCTTTTACAATAAGCTGGTGATCATCCGTGGATTTTCCAATTACAGATCCACGATCAGATCCAAGAACTTGAATGACTGTCCGAACCCTCTTCCTTAAATGCATGGGCAACAACCTACCATTGACAAAAATTGCAGGTTTTGATGTATCCATACCCTGCAAATTCACAAATCAGATTTTACAACCACAGCCCACGCAGTAAATCAAAACATCATATTCTATATATAAAGGAGCCTCAGAAATTAAAATTGCTATGAATGGACTCTATTCAATTTCTCAAATCACCTCCAGTTTTATGAGGTCAAATCATATATATAAATAATAATTGAGCTAGTTCAAAACAGACCCCCTTTGTTTTCTCTCAAGCATATTATCAAACTGGTAGATTACGGTGTTATTTCCATGATTAAATGCGTTATTAAACAAAATAATTGCCAACCCACATTCCTTTATATCAAAGCAATCGAAATCTTGCTAAAATGAAACCCCATCAAATGATACCACATGAAGATATAAATAAAACAGATGAAAACTCAGTTCTCAGCTATTCTCCAAGCGTAGAACATCAAAAGAGAAAAAGGAACAGATTGCTGTTTTGAATAAGAAATTAAGTTTCCAATGTTCTCTCAGCAACCAAACAGAAAATAAAGGGAAATTTAGGGGTTGGAGTCGTCTTACCGGTTTGTCCAGACTCCGGAGAAGGTCTCACTTCGAGAAAGATTGGAGAACAGTGCGAACCAGTGAGAATGAGAGCGAATTTACAATCCCAAAGTGTTGTATTTTATTTAAAATTTATTTTTATATTTGCCGCACCATTAATAAAAAATTATTAATTATTATAATACGAAAAAAAAAAATCTTCTTAAATTATATAAAATAAAAATAAAATATTAAATAAGATAAAAAAAAATTATGTGAATTTATTGAGAAAAATTAATATGAATTCAGAAAATATATATTTTTCTATTTTAATATATATACTCTGTCCTCTGAAAAAAAAAAAGTCATTTTTTCTTTTAAATTAATTAATTTATTAATATATTTTTATTTAATATATTTCATTATTAATACACATTATTTTTTTAACAGAAAACAATATTGAAGGAAAAATTAATTCTCATATTTTGATTATGATCTGGAAACACATTTTATATACAAAAAAAAAGAAAAGAGAAAGATAAAAGAAAATATCCTAACTTTGCTAATTATGTTATAAATATTGATTTAAGAATAACACGTGTTTAACAAGCTGAATAACAGTAACTAACTCTTCTAATCAATATCTGCATTTTCATTTTTTGGATTGCCAGCAGATCATTAATTAATTTTATTAAATTATTAATTAAATTGTGTATTTTTTTTAAATTTTAGGTAATTAAAATTTTTTATAAAAATTATAATTAAATAGTATTTTATATAATAAATTTAATTATATATTTTTTATGCTAAACAAAAATCAAATAAATAAAAATCAAATAGATAAAAAAAATATTATAAATTTTATATATTATATTTAACGATTTAAATTTAATGTATTTTTAGCTATTAATTTGATTTTTATTTAATATAAAAAAAATATCATTAGATTTATTATATGAAACATTATCCAATTATAATTTTTATAAATTTTTATAAAAAATTTTAGATACCTAAAATTAGACACATGAAAAACTGCTGTGTGTATATATCAAAGGTAAAAATGCAGTGTTTTAAAACTCTTTACTTGAACGAAAATCCTTGATTCATTGTTTATTTTTTTTATGTAATATATATGTATATTTTTAATTTTTCTAGAATGTAATAAATGGTTTTTCTTGGATGTAATAATTGGTTTGATATCAAACTAAGAAAATATAAAAAAAAAATTACAAATTTATAGTTCTAAATTGGTTTTATTTGTTTTTCCTTGCTAATTCTTTATGATTTGAGGTATGGACTAATTTTATTCTGTTGGCTTGTGAAAATTTGAATTCAACAATTTCTGTGGATTATTTAGATATAAATTTACTTTCAATTTAGGCTTCTTACAATCAAAATGCAAAGCAAAAACAAAGTATGCCATTTTCACTTTCTTAAAACAAAATTAACAGAAAAGAAAAAAGATTTATACCTAACAGTCACAAAAATGTTATTTCTACTTTCTTAAAATTAAAATTAGTGCTTGACAATAACAAAAAAAATTTCCCATTAATTTAACATATAATTAATCTTTATATAGAAAGAGGAAAACAAAAAAGAGGATTTTAAAGGAGGGTTTTTTTTATAAGAACATAATTATTATATATTAAAAAATTATTTTCTTAGTTGATTAATGAAATTTTATTGAAAAATTGGACCAAATAATATTTTCATTAATGAAAAGAAATTTAAGAAATCTTCTAATATATTATAAAAAAGAGAATTTTTTTTTTTTAATTTAATCAAACCTAAAAAATTGAATAATATTTTATCCAATATTAAATTTTTCAAAAATTTAACCTGCATAATCTATAATTTTCTTTATTAATTATAGTCTGATCAATTTAAGATTAAATTTATATATAATTATAAATCTCCACAAAGATAAGATAGGAGTGTTCTTCTATTTTCCATCTTTCACCTTTAGAAAATAAGTGTTAGAAATTATAAGTTCATATAAAAAAATTTAAATTTAGAAATTTAAATTTAATACAATTAGAAATTTTTATATTTAATTTAATATATAAATTTATATTAGATTTACTTATGTGAATAAAAATTTTATGTGAGGTTTAAATATAAAATATTTATAAGATGTATTAAAACCTCAATTTGTAACAACAACAATAAATCATAGATTCATAACACAAGCTAAAAAGAGAACAATAATAAGAACAATTATTATTAAGGGTTCATGGCCCATAGCCTAAATTCAATTTATGGGCACCTTAGCCGATGGAACAAAGAAGGCCCAGCCATTGAAGAAGCAATTTGATTTCTTTCTGAACTTTAACCTCTGTTACAAATGGAGTCTCCGAGAATGGGGGTGTCTCTGTTTTTCTCTTCTTTCTCCAATACAAAACAATAACAGTATCAATGTCTCTTCAATTTCAATTGAAAACCCCTGTATCTCGTCTCCCTCTTTTCCACCTCAAACCAAATTCCATTTTCTTTCCTTCCCTTTCCACTGTAAAATTCCCTTCAAAAACCCTTCTTAAACCCCTCAATTCCACCAAACTCCCTTCTCTCCTCCCTTCCATCCTACAAAATCATAACCAATACAAACAAAATAAACGTCAACAACAATCCAATTCAATCTCCCTCACATTTCAGTCTCACTCCACCATCACACCTTTTGTTCTCTCCCAGCATAAGCTCATCCTCCTCGGTTGGCTCTGTAGCCTTGTCTCCGTCCTCTCCCTCTCCCAACTTGTTCCTAGGATTGGTCAATTCTCAGCGAATATTGGGAAAGTCGATGCTGTTACACTTAAGAATGAGGGGTTGGTGCTAGCTTCTCTTTTCTTGGCAAAGCTGATTGCTACGTACTGGCAGCAGGCGCTTTTGTGGGAGGCGGCTCTCAATGCTGGTTATGAAATCAGGGTTCATGTTTTTGACAGGGTTTTGCAGAGGGAATTGGGGTTTTTCGAGGGTGGAAGTGGTGTTTCTACTGGGGATATTGCTTACAGGATCACTGCTGAGGCTGCAGATGTTACTGATACTCTATATGCTCTTCTCAATGTGAGTAATTTATTTGTGGAAATGGATGCTGCAGGTGTGTTTGTTTATGTTTGGTTTTTGGGAGGGCTATGATTGGTTTAGGAACAAGCTTATCTTCAGATATATTGACAGATAAAATTAATAGTTAAATGGGATAAGGAAAAAATGTTTCTTTAAGTCCTTTCTCTGTGTTGAATGGCTTAGCATTGCAAATTTTCTTGCTAAGATGTTAGGCTTTCTTCGTTTTATGCTAGTTGGTACTAGTAATTTTACAGAAAAAGTAATCGAATTTTGGTGATTGTGGATAGGGTCAAATGGTTAAAGTTTGTCCCAATAAAATGTGCGTGGTTTTGATCTGATAGTTAATTAAAACTGTAACTAATACCTACCATAGACCATTGTTCCCAGTGTCCTGCAGTTATCAGTTATGGCAACAAAGATGTTGGCTATCAGCCCTGTCCTTTCCTTGATTTCAGCTATGGTAAGGAATTAATTTTGCAGCTAGAATACATATATAATGCTACTGGGTCTTCAATTTTGTCTACTTGCTGTAGGTCATACCGTGCATGGCTCTTGTTATTGGATATCTTGGTGAAAGACTTCGTAAGATATCTAAGAGGGCACATCTTAGCATTTCAACTCTTTCGGCCCACCTCAATGAGGTACTTTTTGTAACCCATTCGTTATAGACAATCTCTGTTTGTTACTGTGCTCAGATTGTTTGCCTCATTCTCTTTTCTTTAGTATATTCCTTGCTAGTAAGACTTCTTTGTATTTATTTTTGTGGTATTCTATTAGAATTATTGACTATAGGTGGATATCTCTCACAGACACATGCACAGCCACATGCACAGACACACATGTGCAGTGTATCTGCTTTATAACTTTATTATGCCTGTTTGTTTTTGTTTACACCTGCTATTTTGTTATCTCTGATTAGCCAGGAAGTTTATTTAATAAACATTTTGTATGTTTTAGGTTCTCCCAGCCATTATTTTTGTGAAAGCAAACAATACAGAGCTGTGTGAGAGTGCCAGGTTTCAAAGGCTTGCCCACGCTGACCTATCTGAACATCTTAAAAAGAAGAAAATGAAAGCACTCATCCCCCAGATTATACAGATTATTTATTTTGGGGCATTATTTACCCTTTGTTATGGATCGCTGGTGATTTCATGTGGTTGTTTTGATGGCCGTAGCATGATTTCTTTTGTAACATCATTGATTTTCTTGGTTGAGCCAATCCAGGTAATATCAGTTGTTCATAATATATCTTCAAAGGAGGGATTTATAGATCTTTTCTTGTGTGTGTGTGTTTTTTCCAATGACTAGACAAAAAATGCATTCATATTTTCTTAATAGATGCCTATAACTTTTTGGTAATTGTTGGTGATATCATGTTTGAGTCATTTTAGATCTGTCTTGAAGCAATCCAACTGAATCTGACGAATTGTGCAGGATATTGGAAAAGCATACAATGAGTGGAAGCAAGGAGAACCGGCTATTGAACGATTGATTGATTTGACCAGGTTAAAATCTAAGGTAAATCAATGCTTTTTATAATGGTAATTTTCCTACAAACTATTTTCCTCACCTCTTTTAAATTTTGCAATAACCTTTTTTTTTCTGAAGTAATTTTCTTGTTATCTGCAACTGAATTTAGTGCCTTTTGAAAATCTGCTTGTCTGTGATGTGTTTAGCTGCCGTTCTGTGTGCAATTCTTTATATGATTTGAATAATTTTGATCTCACCTTTTTATGTCAAATGTACTAATATATTTAACTATGAGAAATAGTTAAAGAAAATACTGCTCAGTATGACTTTAAGTTTGGCTTTATGTGACTTGTCCTTAGTTCCTTGCTGCCATCTTTGTTGTAAAATAAGTAAATATAGAACGTCCATTTTATTATGTTAAAAGGTTGTCAGCTTTGAGGAACAGTCTGAAATTTCCTACTATGGATTTTCAGTAATTTTAATGTTGGAATATGTTTAAAATGATGGCTTTTGACTACTGCAGAATTAAGTCTGTCATTGTGTTGATGTTATATTACTTCAAGCAATTACACATTAATGAGTATATTATATAAAGGTGGCTGCTATTTCTCTTTCTATATATTTAAGATAGAGTGTTGGACTGATCTTAAGACTTTAATCATCTTTTAGTGCACCAATCAAATATGTTGCACCTCTAATTTGATTTCATTTACAGAGCCATCATGAGACAGAATATAGATTAGGTTATAGACTCTTGCATTTTGTGGACATAAAATTGCTGATGAATTTATCTAAGCGTCACTCCTTTCAATTCAAGAATGTTTATGCAGTTTAAAAGTGAAGATGTTAATGAGATGTTCATCTCAACTAGAATTACCGACAATCTCCTCTCAGGATTAAATTTTGTTGATTTTTTTTAATATATATTTCTTTCTGGGACTTTTTACTCTTCTTTTCTTAATCTTTGGGATGTTTTAGTTTTTGGTGATATAAAAACATGCTTTCTTGTGAGGTCTTGAACTTTCATCAAACACTTGTTCGTTATATTGCCATGCTGATATTGCACATTCTGAAAACGGCATCGTGTGTACTGTGGAAGTACTAACAGATTTATTTATCAGATGCTGAAATATGTCGTTCAAGTAGGCATCTCCACATGTACAATAAATGCACATCTAGGTGGAAGATGCCTATTTTTTTAGTTATGCCATATTTAACTAAGTTATTTCAGTAAGTTATTATTAGTTGTGTCGCAGTCTCAAATTAATTCACAGTATTTGACAATGTTAGGTGATTGAGAAACCAGGTGCTGTTGATTTGGACTATGTTAGAGGAGATGTTAAATTTTATGATCTCTCATTCAAGTATAGTGACAACAGGCCTCTTGTTTTGAACGGATTAAACCTTCATATTAAAGCTGGAGAGACAATAGCTCTTGTTGGGCCATCTGGAGGAGGAAAGACGACCCTTGTTAAGTTGCTTCTTCGGCTTTATGATCCATCATCTGGTAACCATCTGAATTTACAATATTGATTCATTCCTCAAGAAATATTATCATTTTTAAATATTTGGCCTTTAAAATTCTTCGTTCCTTTTAGAAGTGCTCATCTGATCCTCTCATGTTAACAGGATGTGTACTTGTTGATGACCAAAATATCCAAAATATCCGGTTGGAAAGTTTGAGGAGGCATGTTGGTTTGGTTTCTCAAGATATAGTGAGTGACTTTGAGATTTCCTTAATATTTTTGTTTTTGTTTTTGAATCTCCACCCCTTTTTTCTCACAAAAAAGAAAAAAAAAAAAAAAGAGAAGAGAGCTTTGATGCACGAATTTGGATTCATGATCTTTTATTCAGCATCATGATTCCAATCCAAATAAGGGCAATCTTATTGTTTTCAAATAGGAATTTGCTAGATGTTATCACTACATCATCATGTGCATTTTTCATTTCTTTTTATATGTCGAAATAACAAACTTCTGCACCTAACTTTGGCAGAGTAATCTGATGTTTAATCAGATGCATGGTGATGCTGGTTCTCTTGGTTTTGGTAGCCATGCCTGCTTTGACTTGAAAAAATTTGAAGTTTTTCTAGTTAATTCTTTTGTTCATCATGTGTTATGGTACTGGCTGGTTGATAATTGTCTTAGGAAATACAGTGGTTGGACACACATGATGATGCTTTGAATTATCTCCAAATGGTTCGTTTTAACCAACTACTTGTGGGTGGACCAGACACTTTTTTCAGGAACAGTTGCTGAAAACATTGGATATAGGGATCTGATGACGGAAATAGACATGGAGAAGGTTGAGGCGGCAGCGAGAACTGCAAATGCTGATGAATTTATTAGAATGCTTCCTAAAGGATACAAAACAAATATTGGACCAAGGGGCTCAAGTTTAAGTGGGGGCCAGAGGCAAAGGTGATACCTCAATCCAAACTCTTGATTCTATCCTTGGTATACATAAATTTCCAGTAGGCTTAGTGGAATTAATTGTTCGCTTAATGCGTCTGGTTGACTGTAAGTAATGTTATTCCTCTAATTTCTTCTGCTTACATAATTCGCAGACTAGCAATTGCGAGGGCACTCTATCAGGATCCTTCTATATTGATTTTGGATGAAGCAACTTCTGCTCTAGATAGCAGGTCTGAGTTATTGGTGAGACAAGCTGTGCAACGCTTAATGGAAAATCATACAGTAAGGATCACTGCTCATTCTGTTTGCTTAACATATCCTTTTCTTCTTTGATCCTCTTTCGCTGTTTTAGGAATAGATGTAGTGAGCAATGTGAAGGCCCTGAATATGTTGTGTGTTATGGTAGTATTATCATAACGCATGAAGTACTAAGCCAAGTCTAAGTCAGATGTCGACACATAATGTCTGTTGTGATTAATTCAACTTGAGCATTTCTTATTCCAAAATCAAACTGTGTCTGTAGTAGGGGCCAAATGACCTTTTCAAGCCCATGCAAACATCTAGTTTCAGCAATCTGCTCTACTACCTACACCATCCTCAATTTTTTTTACAGCATTTATAAGTAAGCTCTCTGTCGATAGTTTCACTCTTTTATGGATGCTAGACTTATAATCATTGTAGATGGATGTAGTGGAATGTAGCCAAAGCTCCAGTGCTTCCCTTGTTGGATTCTTAAATCTTAAATTTGCATTCTAGTTGATTTCTACCGTGAATTTTGCATTAAGAAGTCGATATATTGTTTGTCTGATAAGATTACCATAACAATTGCTGCATTCAGAACCATTCATTAGCTTGAATTACACAATGATGAATAGGAAAGCTGCATTACCATTTATTTGAAACCATAAGAATGGTTGTTCATGCTTTGAGTTCAAAAAATATTTAACCATGCTTATATTTGAATAGGTGCTTGTCATTGCTCACCGGTTGGAAACAGTTATGATGGCCAAGCGAATATTCGTTTTAGATGATGGCAAACTTGAAGAACTGACTAGCTCAAATCTTTTGGGCGGTCAAAACAATTCTCTTTTATCAACTGGACTTGTGATCTGAGGGCATGGCAATATGTTGGACACAGTACACAGTACATAATAGGAAAAGTTTTTGTTGATAATTTTTCAATTGTCAATTGCATAGAAGAAGAGATACTTGGAGGCTTGGAGAAGGTACTGCATATGCTTTCATATTAGGGATCTATCTTTTCATCTTCAATCTATTTCTGATATATATGTCAATGAATATACATTTTAGGTTATTATCTTGTAGAGGTATTATAGTTTTTAAAACTTATAATAATTTTAATGAAATTACAGGTTTCTAAGTGATGTTATTTTTCATTATTTAGAATCATGATTTTATTATATTTTTTCAAATTGCAATTAAACTTTCCAAATGAAATATTGATTTTAAGGTATGTGGTTGCTGATTTTAATTAATTTTTTAAATCTTAAGCTTTACGTGATCCTCAAATTTTTTCACAAGGTGCAAGTAAATATAGTTTATGGGATTTTTTTTTTTTTCATAAAATTATTTTTCTATAACAATATCATAAGTTTTTTAGTGAAATATTAGAAGTGGGCTTAAATAGTTGTGTTCATGTTATTTTTACGATTAAAATAAATTCATGATTTAAGAATACAAGGTAAAAAGTAATGCAACATAAATTTCTAATAAAAACTATAACATAAATTTCTAATAAAAACTATAAAATGCATAAAGAGAATAGCAAGCATGAACTATTAGATTTTCATAAATTTGTTTGGAAAATAATTTTCATTTTTATATTGATATATTAAAAAAATTAAGAAAAAAAAATTCAAATATATTTTAACTTTAAATGAAATAATTGCATATATAAAAGGACCTTAACATAATAATAATAATAAAAAAAAAAAAGAAGACTGTAAGATAGATATAAAAACTAAAGCTAAACAAAAGGATGAGACTTTGAGGCTTTTTATAAAAAAAAATTATTTTGTTCAATGCACTCCAAAATTTGAGTTTGCAAAATTTTGGATACGTTGTTAAGATACTTTGAGAGGGAGGGAGGGAGTGTGTATTTTCAATTGCTGCTCACTTTTACGTTATATTTAGTTTAATTTTATAAAAAAAATTATTTTATTTATAAATAAATCCTAAATAAAATTCATTTATTTTCATATTTGATATATTAAATAATAAATATAAAATTTATTTCAAATGAAATATATATTATGTTTGATATAATTCTATAATTCATTTTTATATTTCACTTTGTTAAAATTACCCTTATAAATGTATTATTTATTTTATTTTCAAAAATTTTATATTACATTAATAAAAATATAATTATTTAAAACTCAATTTAATATTTATCAATAATACCTTTTTATATATACTATTTTTTAAAAAATAAAATATAATTTTAGCCATAAATAATTAAATTTATTAAGAATTTTTTACTTGTGAAAGAATTTGAAAAAAAAATAATTATAGAATATCAAGTAAAAAAAATATGATAAAAACTAAAAAATTATAAGGAATAAATAAAAACATATAAAAAATAAATAAAAATTAAAAAGGAAGAAAAAAATAAAACATAAAGGGGTCATAATAAAAAAATTTGTAGAAATATTTAAAAAAAATGTAAAATCAAACAATTACCTCAACTTATAAGCATGACCCACCCATAAAAAAAAAAAATAAATAAAAATAAATAACGTCAAATAAATAAAAATATTAAATTCATAAACAATGTATTTTTATCAACCAAAATCTAAAAAATAAAATATTAAAATTAACAATGACATTTTAGTCTTCTAAAATTTATTAGTTTAAAATTATAAAATTTATTTGAAAATACTAACTATTTTAATAAAATTTGATTTAGTTATTTTCAATTTCACATATTTAATTATTTAAAATTTTAAATAAATTTGAATTTAAAACAAATACAAAATTATATTGAATGTAAAACTATGAATGTAAAATATCAAACATGCAATAATATATTGAATTTTCGCAATAGAATTGACAACCTATGAAAAGATCTGCATTGACAATTCCATTCATTTTGAAATTGTAAAATTTGATATGCCACAATGTCGAAACAGAATTCCTCGTATTGAGAAAAAAAAATATATGAAATGGGAAAAATTACAAAGAATCAGTGTTTCATTAAGCCTCCAATGCACACTACTGCTTCAGTTCCAGAAACACGCTCATCTTCAACAAATGGAATGGTTTTCCATGCAGTTAATCTAATGGGAACTTTCATCCCAACTTCGCTAGTTTTATCTTTTTCCATGCAAATGGCAGCATAATGAGAGCCAGCCAATTCCAAGAGAGCAAACTGCCAATTGCTTGTGAGGTTCTGAGGATCATCAAAAGATTCTACCATTATCTCAGATGCCTGATTACACAATTAAGAATAAATTTTAAACAGCAGCCTGATGGAAGAGATAAATGGTCAATAGAGGACAATAAAACAATGTTGCACAAGCTACAGTATTAGAGCGAGTGCTCAACAGCCAAAAGGCAAGGCTGAATCAATAGTCTAGGGTTGAGAATGCACGGTAATATTTAGCTCAAATAAATGCACATACTTTATGAGAAACAACACACTATTCAATCGACGTGCAACGAGTGCGCGCGTGCACATGTATATACTCTATTGTTCTTGTTATATTCTCTTAGTCTTTAAGAACTAAGGAGTATTATGAGAGAAACAACTTCCCCTTATTTCTTTTTATTTATCACTAACATTTGCTTGTGTGGTTAACAGAACAGCAATGCCTTCTTAATTTACATTAAGATCTTGCTCAAAGGGCTTTTATAACATACCTCATAATCTAAATCCTCGTCAAGAAGTATGCCTCCCTTGCTGGCATTCTTCATGTGAATGGTAAAGGTCTTGAAAGGTGCAGCAGAGAAGCCTTTTCCCAAAGCTTTCACATATGCCTCCTACAAATAATTTTCATCAATATAGGACATGACGAAAGACAACTTGAAAGCTATTCAGGAATGAAATTAGAAGTTCTAACAACCACACTGGAAAAAAAATACACTTGCTACATATGAGATCCATCAAAAGGAAAATCAATTAATAATGAAATTCTACAATCGAACACTGTATCATTCACTCAAAATGGAAAAGACAAATCAGATGGCATCTTTCCAATTCCAATACAATTGGGTATGAGGCACAAGCTCTAAATAGTGTTTTAGGGAATTGTAACTATTCAAGGATGTATTCTTGCATTTTTCCACAGAACAATGATCCAAAATTTAATAAAGAATATAAAAATTCGGCACCATGCTCACCTTGAGAGTCCATAATTTTATGAACTCCTGGCGCTGCACTTCAGCATCTGAAATGGCACTTAAATATTCCACTTCATGGATAGAGAAGTAACGCCTTGCAAAAGCTAAAATATTGTTTTTTATTTTCCGTTGCTTCTCTTCCACATCGATACCAATCTACAATTGCAAATTAAAGCAGGTTCTGATCACTGTCTTGTTAAGAACAACCAAAAAAAAGACAACAATATATAACTATATTGCTGACTACAAAGTCATTATATCAATTATCACCTACAAATACAGTGTCAATTACTCAAGAGTATATACTTGTGAATTTGTAGTCACTCCACAAGCTATCAAAGAAGTACTGTGTGAGATGTTGAACTGTAATGGTGGTGGGCACTGTCCATTGTCACTCTGCCACTCCACCTATGCTAAAGAAAAGCAATAAAATTATGCAAGAAAAAAAAAGAGCTTCAAGATGAATGAAAAGTACATCCAAAAAATAATTTTCACACAGTAAACAATCAAAAGTAGAGAACCAAACTAACCTCAGGCTTCCCATGGATGTTCCTCCTGAATTCCAAAGATCTTGGATCAACATGGCAATTTATCTGATCTAGTAATAAAAACTACTATTCAAAAACCCACAAAATATGTATAAATTGAATTGGAAAAAAAAAAACCCTACATCTTGCAATAGTGGTGCGGACTAACGTACGAGCAAGAATTGCTCTTTTCTGAAGATGGTCATCAGACATGGATAGAACATTTTGTTTCTCAATTGGAGATAGAAGTTCCATATAACGATTTATAAGCGAAACACTCTTGATTTGATCAGGCATAACAAACCAAAAATGGGTTTCCCTACAAAAAAAATAAATAAATACAAAATCTTTCAAATTTCAACTTCAATTGCCCAAATAAAGCATTTGATTTTACATACATTGGAGATGGGAGTTGCAAAGGAGCCAGAGGTGATGAAGCCGCTGCATAGAAATTCCTTTGAAAACAGGAGATCATTTTCATTGGGAAATTTGCTCTAAGCATAAATGAGAAGATGTAACTTGTCGGAACTGGTTCTGTACTATATCATCGCAGTTGACGGAGGTAGAGCTGAAAGCAAGTTTTCGACGGTGAAAATAATAGCGGTGTGGATCAGAATGAAGCCCTTTTATTGTTTTCTTTATTCTAATAATAGTTATAATAAATTTGGTTTGGGCTTTGTTATTTCTCAGACTTGTTTGTCCTGAAAAGAATTTTCCACAAATTAATTTCTTTATTTTTGTTATCAAAGATAGGAAATTAATTTCTCTTCTTGAAAATATGTGAATTAGCATTTTGGTCACTATTTTTTAGGTTAATTTACCCATTTTCTCAAATTAAATCTCTTTTTTTCAAGTCGAAGGATGTTTTCTTGCACTGAATTATTTCATATAAAATATAATTATAAAATAATTATTTTAAATAAATATAAATTAATTAATATAAAAATGAGTTAGATGAAAAAAATATAAAAATTATAATAATTATAATTATCATCATCTCAAAATAATAATTCAAATTTTCATTTTATTATCATCATCTCAAAATAATAATTCAAATTTTCATTTTTACTTATTTAATTTATTTTCAAATTTATTTATTTAATATTATTTAAATTTTTATTTTTTAATTACTATTCTTATTAGAAAAACGTTTAAAAATTACTTCATAAATATTAACCACAACAGTGAATTCTAAATATAAACTCTTTTTATCAATAGAGTCACTTGTTATTTAATAACTTAATTATTTTTTTCTAATTTAAAGAATAACTTAATTTTTTTTTAATTGAAAGAGTAAACTATAATTTAATTTAAAGTTGATTGGTGTGATGAAAGATTTATAATTTAATCAAAGATTAAAAGATTAGGTTATTAACAAATTTCAAGAATTAAAATTGCTAATTTTAAAATAATAAAAATCAAAATGTAAATTAAATTACATGGGATATTTTGCAATTGTTTGAATTTTATACTATGCCAAATACCTTTTTTTTTTTTTTTTTTTTTTTTTTTTTTTTTTTTTTTTTTTTTTTTTTTT